>ML287196.1:0-159150 GCA_005239495.1 Nicotiana undulata
TATATTTTGTATATGTATTTTCTACAGTTGTATCTATGTAGCCGCCCGTTGACACTATGACACAAGTCCTGGCACACACTTATTGTAGTTATCGGGGTTGTATACGCATTTGGGCCTAGCTGTGGTTCAGCTTGTTTCTACGGCCTTACCCCATGTCTTTATTGTATTCCGCACTTTCATTGTTGTTGTTGTTCGTTGGCTTGCCTAACGCCACCGTTAGGCGCCATCACAACCTGGACCGGTTTTGGGTCGTGACAATATATATTTTTTGGATTTTCTTTTTTTGAAAATTGTGAAAAATGAAAAGGTAGAAAATTGTTTGTGTTCTTTTTCTAACGCAAGACTTCTACGAAGAAAAATATTTTTTTTGGGTTTAAAAAAAATTCTTATTACTTTATTTGAGATTTTCTAAAAAAGACTTCTAAAGAAGGAACTAGAAGAAAATATTTTTGGATTTTTGTAAAAATGGGGGCCAAAACCGATGAGGTTTGCCTACGTATCTCACATCCGGTGAGAATCAGACCCGCGTAGTTCTCCCAATTTTGACGGAACCGGGGAAACATGATATTAACTTATTTTTATTTTTGTTGAAATACAATTTCTCCTTCTCCATCTTTCAAAAAGTTTGGCAGAGTTTCATGACATTTTCAAGTATCAGGGTTTTCAAAAATCGGGTAAATTTTCTATCCTATCTCACTCTTGGTTTTTCTGCTATTTTTTTCTTTATTCGGTCAATAAACAAGTCAAAATAAAATATTGTACACATAGCAGGTAAGATGCATCGGGATGGTCTTTTATTTAGGGTTCACCTGTCCTAGACGGACCCAACCCATGTGTTAAGTCCCCTAAGTCAAATGCATGTGATGCAAATAATCGTTCCTACTAGGGATCCTGCATGAGGCTATGTTATACTAGGTTTATATCCTGGGGTTTTGTTCTAGACAAGGCTTACCCGAGCGGACAGCTCGAGCCGAGGTTGGGGCAGCGTACCGGGAATACAGAAGCTTCACCGGCTTTGTAACTTGTCCGTACCTCGTTCTAAAATTTGGATGACTCTAACAGAAAAGAAGTCACACGAAGTGCACACTTCCCAGATGATTTAGAAGACTCAGAGAGAAGAAGAGTTTCGACACAGTTTATATACAGTCCAAACAATATCAAAGCGGTAAAAAGCGACATTTAGCACATTAGGTTCAAACATGTAAAAATCAGATAATAAAGCCAAGTATAACAGTTATTTTAAGCTCGAATTCTTGAACCCTGAACCAGAGATTCTAGGTTCTAATCCCCAGCAGAGTCGCCAGAGCTGTCACACCTCCTTTTTCCTCCGGTAGGGGTGGAGAGTTTTTCCACTTTAAGTGACATTATTTGGATTTGGGATTTATTTAAAATTTCAGAGTCGCCACCCGGATTTTTTACGGTGTCCCGGGACACCATTTATTTATTTTTAGAAATCCCAAAATCGAGGAATTTGACTCTGTTAAATTGTCTGCGAACCGGAAATCCGGGTAAGGAATTCTGTTAACCCGGGAGAAGGTGTTAGGCATTTCCGAGTTCCGTGGTTCTAGCACGGTCGCTTAACTATTAATATTTGGCCTAATTATCTGATTATTTACGTGGTTTAGCCTATTGTGTGCTTAGCCTTTTAATTTTTAACTGCTTTTGACACTTATGGATTTATCCGGAGAACAAGTCACGAGGACGTGCACTTGTCTGCTTTTGGACATGTTACAATTGCGCCACATGAAATGCACCCGCGATTACAACATGTTTATTTTAATTATTGTACGAAGTTATGGTCGGGTCGCATAAAATACATACCCGAATGGAATTTACGTATCACGACTATGCCACGGGAGTTGTACCCATAGTCGTGAGGATTTAATTATGCGTCTGAAACAAACTACGATATTCATGAGTTATTTTTCTTAAACTACTTTTGGAATTTTTGTGTGGTCATGATTTATGGATATTAATTTGTGAAAATAGATGTATGATTTAGATATATAAAAAAAAATAACAAATTTTGTTTAACTTATTTGACTAAATTAATATATGAATAATCAATATCATCTAAGAAGACTAAGCCATAAGGGAGCAGACAAACAGTGTATGACATGAATGAAGAAATTGAATACAATAGGGATCTATCATAAACTTTCATCAACTAAACACATTAATAACGTTAGATAAAACCAAAACCTACATGACTTGAAGGCAACAGATCCTAGCACTAATATTAGTAATAAAACTAACCAAATCGTCATGCCTTTAGTTACTAAGAAACTGAAAATACAATGGGGATAAAATAATATGCTTGTCCGGAAGCAACATGCGTTTATAACATTCACCTTTTGAATCAAAATTGCTCACAGTCAGGATTATACAATCGATAACCACACCTATTTTAACATTCCTTTAGACTAAAGCTCAAAACAAACAAGAAATAAGAATTTTAACCTCATCTAATAAGTGAAACAATTTATGTTGAAATTATTCATCCAAAGCAATAGAGAGATGATCAGAGAGGTACCTTAATGGAGAAAAATTCCTTTAACATTAATGAAGAATCTCCAAAGGTTGGAGTATAGTGAAGAACGATGACCAAATTTGAAGACTGACACGACCATATACCAAAGATCGTGAATAGACCGAGAATCACGTCGTCAACCTCTGCGGACTCAACTCGGACCTCGACTCAACCCAGAAAACTTTAGCTATTACTTGGTAGTGTTTTGGAGGTGAAAAGCTAGGTTTCAATGGTATTTTGTGTTGTTTTTTAGTTGGGTTTTATTGGAGAAAACTGCTGGAATTTAGGCTCGATTTCTTCATTTTTCTTTTTAGGAAGAAGAAGCTGATCTTTGGGAATTTTTTTTGGGAGGTTTTCCAGCTGGGATTTGGGGCTGTTTAGGGACTATTAAACTGGAGAAAAGCGACTGGTTTCGTTGCTATTTAACAGAGGTTTAGAAGGTGTGAAAATGGGCGGTCTTCATGATTGCTGTTTAGCAGAGGGTGGCCAATTTGCTCTGTTTTCCTTCTCCATGTTTTCAGGTGTCCTCCGTCCCTCTATCTGCGTGAGTTTTCTTTTTCTGTTTTTTTTCCTGTGCCTTTCTGCTCAATTGAGTGAGGTGGGGTAAGGGGTTGCTGGAGATCGGTGTGTATGAAGGTGAGAGATCTGATATTTGTGAATTTTTGTATGTAAAGGAGGTTCTCCTCTCTAGGAAATTAGGTGTTTATTATATAGAGGAGGGGATTAGGGTTGTAATATGGGATTTTGGTTGGGCCTGAGATTTTGGGCCGTGAAATTAGACCACTTTGAAACAACGGCAAATTTTATCAAAAAAAAAATAGTCATTTTACTATTAATAAAATTTCGTTTATCAAAACGACCTAATTAATATTTTAACTAATTAAATAAACTAATTGATTAAGCTAATATATATTTTTTGTGACTTTTATATATTAATCTATCAATTAAAGGGTAATTAATTTCTAAAAATGCGAATTAAACCTAAGATTACATGAAATAAAAAAATGTGACAATTTTTATGATTTTTTTTTATGATTTTAAAATATTAAACATGCATGAAATGCAACTAAATAAAGAAAAGTTTCTAAAATTCATTAAAAGTTATTTTTTGATTATTTTTAGGAGTAATTTTCATGCGAGGCAAAAATTGGGTGTTCACAATCGGTGATAATGATCTCCCAACAAATAAGGGGAATATTCTCATCACAACAATCTCATCCCAAATAAGGGGAATAATCACAATACACCCTACACCGGCATGTACAGTTTCGGGGTTAGGTTATTAAAACCTACCCTTCCTCTATGACTACCGATGCTCCCGAAAATATTTTTGTTTTGCACACAAGGGAAACAAAAGTACAAATATATTTTATATTCATATCATAACCTTTTACACTATAAACAACTTTATTAGAACTTTCAATCGTTCACAACATCATTTTATTTCCTTGGCTCTCTTAGCCATACTTATGATTCTTCATTCAAGGCACATTGGCCGTATTCCATAATCCACATTTTTCATTTCTTGACTTTCCATGATCATCATCACACACATCAATATATAGGATATTTCAGAAATCATAATTTTGAGTTCATCGGTAGTGGGGGCTTTAAACATAATAGATCCCTATCTAAAGTATAGAGCACAATGACTTATAATCACAACATAAACTAAGAATCATAAACGGGTAATACTCCGTATATTTTTGAAATACCTCTTCTAAAAAGACAATACACAATTTTAACTCATGAGTATGTAAGGACTCAAACCCTATTGAAAATACTCATAAGGGAGAGCATGGTGATTTGTGATTGAAACACCAATTCAAATCGAGAACACTAATTACAACAACCATGACCACTTGTTATATTTCACTTTCACTTCTTTCACCTTCAACAAAGTAGTTTATCAACAATAAGGACTATTGGAAACTGAGGTTTGATATGCATATAAACTATAAGAATCCTAGCACATTGAGTTTTCTTCCACAACCTGGCATAACAACTTGCAATAAAAACATAACTGAAATCATAATATTCCGACACATTGATCACATTATAATACAATTCCAATGGAGAGAAAAATACGATAGGAGCACTCGGTACACATTTCTAACACATATCTCCAACACAAGTTTATTTTGAATAATAACATTTATACGGGATAACGTTGAACATGGAAAATAGAAGCTTGGGCCAACCATTCTTGAAATTTACGGGGATATCATGGAATTTGATTCCAAGAGAGAAGTTTAGCGAACATACCTTATTTGATCTTTCCTTAAGTTACTACCATGTCTCAACACTTCTAGCAATAACAATCTATAGGATGATTGCGAAAGTTGGATAACAATTTGGAGGATTCATATGGTGTAACTTTCTTAGGAAATTTTTCAAACACCTAGCATGCAAAATAGACTATAAAGCTCTACAATGGTAATCCCGTCCTCCCTTCACCAATTTTAACAAGAAACTACCCAAAATGGTTCTTTAACCCCACATACTACAACCTAGTGTCACATGCATGGCCTATTTCTAACCCCACAATATACTTGAACTCATAACTTATTGCATGAAAGCTTAGGAATAGGACTTAGCCGGATAGATGATAATCTAGCGATTTGCTTCCTTGATTCTTAAAGGTTGGTGCAAAATTAGGTGATTGGAATGCTAGGTTTCCTCCCTTTCTCTCTAAAGTTACCTCTCTCCAAAATCATCAAATACATGCTTGAAAATGAGCCCCTAAGGTCATTTATCAATATGGGGTCGGGTTATAAAATAGAAAAATGGACCCTCCAAACTTAGGTATGCGGTCGCATAATGGACCACATAATAGATATACGGCCTGAAAAATGGGCTACGAAATGATGCCAAGAACTGGTCTATTTTGGACCGGTCAATGACAGATCTGTGGTCCGTAGACCACTTATGCGGCCGCAGAATAGACCATGAAATCGCGCAACGGAATTTCTCAAGCCAAAACTGCGACGGAAAATCCCGACCGCGAAATAGATGTGTGGTCGCATAAATGACCGCAACCAATGCTTCAAATTTCTACAAACTTTCTGCCCAACTCCGCGATGGATATGCGGCCCGCGGAGTGGTTCTGCGATCGCGACTTGACCGCAAAACTACTTCTTCTACCAAAAATTCCACCAACTTCTTCGATGCATTTTTATAACCCAAAAACAAGCTCGCTACGAAGAATTTCTACAGCCTTCAAACACACAAGTTTACAGCGACACCACAAAATCTCAAATTTCTTGGCGTAATTTTATGGGGCCTTACAAGGTACAGGACCGTCGACTGGGTCGTTGATCGACTTGTCCACTGCTAATAAGCCTTTTCGATTCAAAAAGAATATTTTTAGAAAGCATGGACACTCATCAAGCGCCACCATGTTGATATTAGGCACAAGTGGAATATGATGTTTGAAAGCATACTTATGAAAAGCTATAACACATAGCAAAATAATTTTACATGATAGAAGAAACATGTAAAAATAACATTTAATAATGTGGTAACTAAGTAAGGAAGAGAAGGAAAATAGTTAGCATGGCTCTCAAATAAACATAAATTTGTAAACATGATTAAATATTAAAACGGATAAAGGAGAAGGGAAAGGGGATTTCACGGCGTAACAATTTCAAGCAAACAAAAGGACATGGAAAAGGAGGTACATGAATAAAGTCAAATAAAGCAATTGATAATCCCACACAAGCAAAAGCCTGTTTATGGCAAGAGCCTAAGTATTCCAACAGATTTGCCATGTTGTCGCGTCCCGTTTTCACGCAAAAGCGAGTTTCGATATGTGAATTTTTTTTTAAATGGGTTAAAAGATAAGAGTCGCCACCTAATGATTTTTAAGGTGCGGTAGGGAACTTATTTTTCAATAACTTTATTCTAACTAGTCAACATCATCAAAGAGCGAGTAAGGACTTAAGTTACCTTGAAAAGAAAGTGTTAGGCACTCTTCGAGGTCCACAATTATGGTTCCCGGACGAATCAAGCTATGTGGGAATATTAAGTTATTAACCAATTATCTTAAGTAAGCAAGCAAATTAATTATCAAACTAAATGAATAAACGGTCAAAACAATTTATTATTTATTCTCGGTGGAGCGGGATGATCGAATATAATCCAACTACTAATAATGAACTAATTTAAAGTAGAAGTACGGAAACAAGGCAAAAAGAATAATTCGAAAGAAAAGATATTTCATTCATCAACTAATATTAATTGGTAAAACCTTTTGATGACAAAGATGTTCAACCGTAGAACTACTTAAACAAATCTAAATCTCTTATTAATACAAACCATTAAGACTAGATATACAAGAGCAATTAGACACAGTGGGGGATCCTTAATTTTTTATCCTAAATGATCACCTCGTGCAATATAGATAATACTTCGCAACCTTAAGTGCAATGGTTACTCATATTAACCAGCGAGATAGTACTATCATTTCCAGCTACCTGATTACTATCTTTAAATTGTTTACCTAAAGCGCACTAATTCAATTCTAAGTCTTACCATATATATGCCTACTCGTCCCATGTGTGTTGTCCAGGAGGTGTTGTACAACTATAAGGGCAAATCTGGAATCATCCTAGGCTGCTCAAAATTAATATTCTAGGCGCCAATTAGTTTAAACAAATAGGACTTCACAATTAGCCCTTGAAAATGGTAATTACAATTATATTTTGATTTTGTGGTTCTAAAATACGTGATTTATTTTAATACTAGTTGTTCGGCAACAGATGCTAATTGTGAGTTAGGGAGATAAGATAAGAGTAAAAGACAGTAAGAATATGCAAACCAAACTACCTTAAATCGGGGTCTCGAGCTGGTCGAGATATGGCCTCGAGGTCGAGATACAGTATTGGTAGTGGATGGTCGATGGGATCTAAACAACTATAAGGGCCTTGAAGAGGGCTCTTTATGATCAATGATAAGTAATAAATGAAGAACAATCAATGAAACAAAATAAATGTAAGTATTAAAGCAATACAGAGACAATATAGTATGTTTGAGTTAGAGAGCAGAGAATGTTCTTGTTGTTTTATTGAATATCATGTGTGCAAGAAATGATAAGGGTTCCCTTTATATAGGGAGGGGGAATCCCAACATAGTACATAAACATTTATTACAAAGATATGCAACTGGTACAGCTATTTAATGCCACGATACAGACTTGTACTATTCTTGCAGACCTGGTCAACTCTAACCACGTGCCTCTGGGGAGTTTCCTGCTCGTTCATGATAACCACTGATTTATACTTCCCCGAGGTTGAGCATAGGGTACACTCGGGGTCGAACCTCGAGCTGTGCCTCGAGCCTTCTGAAGGTGGTCAGTGGAGAGCCATAATAATCATAAAATCGGTCTCTCCAATTTTAGTCGTTTACTGATAGTCCCTCCATTTATTAGAGTGAAATGATAAGAAACGATCTTGAACTCTCGCCTCTTCAATACTTCCATCATGGTGTCAGCCTCGTCAGAGCATTAAATGATGTGACTCAAAGGCTGCGTAGAGGTCACCGTCAGCACGACTATCGAGAAGCCCACGAACCGCTATTGGTTTCGCTCTTCGGCTTCTCAAACGTTGCCCAAACGGATTCTATAAATATCCCAATTGTTTGTCATTCAAACTTTTACAATCATCTTCAAGTTTTTAGGGCTAAGTTCTTCATTTTCAGCCTTCATCTTCTCTCTGTGCTTGCTGCTTCATCTCTTTTTCTTAAATACTTTGTCACAATTATGGAAAAAGCTTCTAGACAGTACCTCAGAAAGAGTATACCACCTCGTCATCACGCCCGTCCAAGGGAAAGACAAAAACACCACCAAGCATCGAGCAATGCATCCCCGGTCACTTCAATACAATTTATGATCTTTCCATCGATAAACCTCTTTCCACATCGAGTCGACGCGAGCCCATGTCACGATATATCAGTGTAATAACCAAAGTGGAGAGAGTAAAAATAGACTGTCGCTGGGGATGGCAGGACAAATAGAGATCCCCAAAGCTGAGGAAAGCATAGTAACATACAAAACTGGCTTCCTCAGCGTATACGCATACCCTTTCACCCTGGATCTCGTGGATTCTTCTTTTCCACCGATAGACCTGGTGATTCTTGATTTTTTCCACCTACCGAGTGATACTCGGTCAGATTTACCCTTCCTTTTGGAGGATTGTTTATATGCTCCGATATTTCTCTAGTCTGATCGAGGGGATGACCTTCACCCTCGACCACTTGATAAGATTGTATAGCCCCCGTCTCTTCCGAGGGGGTTTAATTTAGCTACAACATCGGTCTTCGAAAACGTTCTTTGCAAGCATCAATGAAGACAGAGACTGGGGATGGATGAGCGGGTTCGTCAGAGTAAGAACCTCGGACATCATCCCAGTAGATAGGATGCCATTCCCGGAGGAATGGAACATGGGTCTTAAGTATCACTTCATCTAACACATTTTACTGCCCTTTCTTACTCTTTTGAAATGATTTTCTTTTAGTTATGCAGCAACCGTTTGGTTCCCCGGCGCGGTCCAGGACCTCCCGGGATGGATCAGGCATTTGGACTCCGTTTTTCCATATGGCGTGCGTTCTTGGCGTGACTTGGCCAAAACGCGGTGGCAGGCCAAGAACCATGGTAATCCCTTCTTACAATCTTTCCAAATTCCATATAAGTGTTTTTTTTTTGGCGGTAAGCCTAATACATCATGCTTGTGAAGGCATCGGGGAAGGCGTGTTGATGAGACCGCCTCCTCCTGGTGAAGAAGGAACTTCGAAGCCCGACAAGGGTAAGAAGAGGAAGAAGGAGACGTCAGCCGAGTCTCCGAAATCAAAGAAACCCAAAGTCCACAAGCCTAAGACCGATGTCGCAGTCATAACTTCAACTGCTGCGTCAAGTCTTCATGCTGAAGACAAATATGGTGATAGTAATGACCGCCCTTTGGTACAAAGGGTAATACGGAGCGGTGATGCTCCGAGTAATGTTGGATAGGAGGCTTTCAAGCTGAAGATGGACAATGCGGACCCATCTCATGATATAGAAGAGACCTTCGAGGAGAGTTCAGGTGAAATCCCCGAGCCTCAAGTCGGACATGGTACAATCCGTGCCAGCGAATCCCCGATAGACATCGATGTTGTGGGAGGCTTCGAATCGGGCCCTTCATTTTCTCCAGGGGAGATAATGGATGCCCAGAACAGGGTCGCTGCTGGTGTGGGCATCTCTCGGGGAGAGGACGACGCATTCAAAGACTATTTTGAAGGTGTTGAGGAGGAGACCGATATTAATCCCTCCGTCTCTCTCGAGGAGGCCGAGAGGCTTCAAAAGCAGGTGATCTTCATGATATATTGTCTGTGCTTCAAATTTTCATTCTTGCTTATATAACCCTCTCCCTTTAAGTTGTAGGTCAAGAAGTTTTATGACCAAGATTTCTTCAAGCTAAATGATGAGCTTACTTGCTGTGAGGAGGAGCTCGAGAAGCTCACTTCGGAGCTAAATGAGTCAAATACTTCCTCTACCCGAAAAGACGAGAAGCTTAATGAGCTTCGGGAAAGTCTTGAGGGAGTGCATCAGGAACAAACCAGCTTCGCCGAGCAGGTATCATGGCACTCATGAGTTCATTTTCTTACTCATAAGTTGGTGATTACTAACTTGGTTCGTGTTTGCAGATCGAGAAAAAGAATGCCCTGGTGGGGAAAATTCAGGAAGTGGTTGCAGCCAAGGATATGGAGATCCTGGAGCTGAAGAGGAAGAATGAAACCGTGGCCTCAGAGAGGACCTTTTGCGGGGAGAGATAACCTCGGCCCAGGATCTTCTTCAGAGTGCCCAGAAGGATGCCATTTTATTATCTGTGGCCAAGTCTGAGGCCAATGAGTATGTAGACTCATATAAAAGAGATACTGCCGACGCAAACGATCAAGCTAGAGAAATATCTGAGAAGGCCAAGCAGAAGCTGGCTCCGGCCATTGCCCACGCTCGTTCACAGGACAGGAGGCAGGAACTCGAAGAAGCCATCGCCAAAGGTGACGATCTCTCTGCTGAGATCGAGAAGTCCAGAGCCTTAGAAGATGAATTAGCACTTTCAACTTCTTCAGACAAGGGCTCCGGTAGTGACTCGGACAGCAGTGAAGGCGAAGAATAGAATTGCTTCATTATTTTTTCTTTCTTTTTCCTTTCTTTTGGTATATGGGCTCCTTGGGGGAGCTTGTAAAAACATATTCTGTAAATACATTTTTGGAAATACAAAAAGACTTTTGTTTCAAGTCTTTTATTTTTCAATGCAAACATACTCTTGTGAATTTCGATGTCGGCTCTCTAGATCCCATACTTGGAATAATAGAGACCCTAAAGATCGGGCACCATCTCGGGGATTAATCAATATATGGATCCCGTTAGCTCTTTTTGAGACTATACTTATAGTCACAGAGATCCTTGAGATTGAACACCATCTCGAGGCTGGATTAAATAGCGACAGCTCCTTAGAGCCTACATTTATAATAACAGAGATCCTATAGATCGGGCACCATCTTATACTAAATTGATAGATCTTTTAGAGCTCATGCTTGTAATAACAGAGGTCCTCGAGATCGTGAACCATCTCGAGGTTAGACCGATAGGGGGATATTGGTCTCTTTTAGGGCCTATACTTGTAGTAATAGAGATCCTCGAGATCGGGTACCATCTCGAGGCTAGGTTGATATCGATGGCTCCTTAGAGCCCATAATTATAATAGCAGAGATCCTCGAGGTCAGGTACCATCTCAAGGTTAAGTTGATAGCTCTTTTAGAGCTCACGCTTGTAGTAATAGAGATCCTCGAGATTGGGTACCATATTGAGGCTTGATTGATGCGGGGGTATCGATCCCTCGAACGCTGTATGACAACGTCATTCAAATGACATGACTGTGGAGTGACCAAGGTGGTCCCACCGGTACACTTCCCCAAAAATAGTAATGGCCTGGCCTGAGTTAATTGTCCTTTAGAGTAGGCTAACAGTCGCCGCTTGCTCTTTATATGCAATCACTTCCTTCCCATTTGAGAACTTTTCTATTTTAAGCAATTATCCTTTTTATAGGGCTCTTCTTCCTCACATAAGTTCTTTTATTATTTTCATTCAAAGCCTTCGCCTAAGTTGCCATCTCCTTTTACAAGTTTAATCATAGTAATGGCTGCTGTGGCCAAACCCGTTCACCAAGAAGAGGAAAGTTTCGCCTCTGCTTCCTGTCCGGTCGGTGGTACACCGCCGACATTAGGTGAGAAAACCTCAAGCTACTTTGTCTCGAGGAGGGACTATACGTTAGAAAGACCTCCCAATATTCAAAGCCATTGGGAGCATGCATCGAGGTTCTTCCTATCGATAGGAGAGAAGCACCTCGAGGTAGTGAGAAGAGACTGCGGATAAGGAGAGATGGTGGTACTGTAGGTACTTTCCCTGGAAGAGAACATCATGGCTCGTGTAGAGGGTTTTTTGAACGTATGCACATACCCCTTTATGTTGGGCCATCTCGATAGAGTCGTGCTCGAGTTTTGCAGAAGATATTAGGTTACCCTGGCACAAACTCATCTGTCGCTTTGGAGGATAGTATTGATGATAATGTTTTTTGTGGAGAAGGCCGGGCTCGAGTTCACTCTCAGCCATCTCATCAGATTGTATCGGTCTCTACATTACCGAGGCTTGATCACTCTACGACGTCGATCCAACAGACCCTTCGTTACCAGCGATGAAGAAGATGGGGACCGAGGGTGGATGAGTCGATTTGTCCGAGTGGGGGCTGTCGATATTATCCCCGCGGAGTTTCTGCCATTTCCTGAGAAATGGAATTTCACGCGTAAGTGGTACACTTGTGCTTTTATCATTTTGTTCATAGTGAAGGCGGACTCCATAATGATGTCTTTTTTCTCTTCCTGCAGCAACCCCATGGTTTCCATACGAGGTCCCCGACCTGGCGGATTGAACTCGAAAAGTGGTGGCCTACTCGACTAACGACGAGTGTAAGTAGTGAGACCTGTTGAAGGGTAGATGGGAGGACAAACACCATAGTAAGTGCCATAAGATCCTTCCTTTTAGGAAAAACTTTCCTTTTTATTAACTTCTTCACTACGGGGATTGGAGAATTCTCCGAGGTGAGACTGTGTCCTCTTGGAGAGGATGGGGGGTCGTCGGCTTAGAGGCTGAAGAATGATAATAAACGGAAGTAGTCCTCGGTGGGTGAGGAAACTCATAGTGAGGCAAGGTATGCTCAGAGGCATAGAGGCGATGAAGTCGAGACGGTCAAGCCCGACGTCTCCAGCCTCGGGAGAGCGGTTCCTCCCTTGCCACCACCTTTTTCTCCCGTCGAAGTTACTTCGAGGGAAAAGGGTCTTCTGCCGTCATTTATTTCTCCCGTCGAAGGTACTTCGAGCGATGTTCTGTGCCAAGGGCTACCTAGTGGGAGCATAGTCCCGAATGATTATATCCCCTCTCGGGATGGTTCAATTGGGGCCGAAGAGGCCATACCAAGAGATGCTCTCTCGGCCTTCGGGGAGGCTCAGCGGTTCTGTTCTTCGGTAAGCTTCAATGATCTTTGTAGTTTTATTAGCTCCGTATTTTCATCTTCTAACTTAAGCTTCTTTTTTAATAGGCTTTTTACAAGCTCAAGTCCGAGTATCTTTGCTGCGAGGCTCGGTTGCGAAGAGCCTTGGACAGGGAGAAATCCCTCGGGCTTCTATGTGATAAAAGAGCAAAGGAGTTGATACATCTTCGGTACGATATGAATCGAAGCCTGAACTATAAAGTCCACCTCGAGAGACAGGTAATCTTTGTTTTGAGGGGATGCATATTTTTTTCTCCTATCTTCAAAGATTAACATTTTGATGTCTCAGTTGCAAAGAAAGACAGAGGACTTGGAATGCCTCTGGGGAAAAGTTGGCCAGGCTAACCATGAGTGCAATGAGCTAAGGGCTCAGATAGATGCCAAAGTTGTGGCCAAGAAGAATGCTTTGGCCAAGGGTTCTGCCCTTGAGGTGAAACTGTAGAATGGTCGTGTAAACAGCTCGGTGCAGAAGAGCAAGATCATAAGGCTCGAGTCTGACCTTTAAAAGATGAAGGCCGAGGTCGTAAACGCCCGGACTGAAGCTGAAGAGATTTGGGCTAAGGCCGATAAGAAAGTGGCCGTCTATTTAAAAGATGCTGCTTATGCTCGGGCCAAGTAGAGAGAGGCTTATAATCGGGAGAGAAAGAGTAATTAATACTCCCGATGTAGATCCCGGAGGGAAACCCTCAAGGAAATCCACGCTAGGGGCTGTGATCTCTCGGAAGAGATAGAGCAGGCCAAGGAGGATGACTACGATGACAAGTTCCTCGTATCTGATTCCGTAGACCAATGAGGGAGAGGCCGACTGAGCCACATTCCTCGAGGGAAAATAGGCCAGGCTTTTTCTTTCTGATTCTGTGCATAGGGCTCTTAGAGAGCATTGTAAATGAATCCTTGTAATATTTCTTATATATGTATATAAAGAAACCTTTCGGTTTTCTCCTTTCTTGAACTTTTCTTGTTTATATCTTTCTTGCCATTCGTATTTTGACGTTTGTCAACGATTAACCAATTGAATTGGACTTTGAGGTAAAAACCCTTAGGTTTACAAATTGGCCCTGAGGCTTGTTTAGGCTGGCCCGTAGACTCTTACGCATTTTCCGCCCATAGGCTCTTACGCATTTTCCCTTAGGCATTTTTAGTTAATCGTTTAGGGATCAGTCCTCTAGTCAGATTTTGACTTCGAGCTCATCGACCCTTAGGTTTATGAATTGGCCCTAAGGGTCTTTAAGCTGGCCCGTAGACTCTTATGCGTTGGCCCTTAGGCACTTTTAAGCTGGCTTCTTAGGCTGTTACACATGGGGTCGTTACAACCTTTATTATGGCTATATTTTTCCCTCGTTAAAGAATTTTTTGAAGTTTTTGTGTTTGTCCGACTCTTCGACGGTTTGATAAGAACCTTAATTTTGAGCGGTTATGTGACGGTAAATTAGCACCTCGGGAGGTTTCGCTCTATGGATGAATTGTTTCGAAGCCTTTTCATTGTTTGGAGCTGACATGAACATGATCGAAGCTCTTTCACTTATGCCGAGGGTAGCCTGTTATTTTATGGCGACGGTTGGGCATCTCGAAGTCGCGTTAGTTTGGTCAGAGCCTTGTGACCGTAGTCATTGTATTTGGCCGTAGCCTTTCGACCGTGGTCGTTGTGTTTGGCTGTAGCCTTTTGACCGTAGTCGTTGTGTTTGGCCATAGCCTTTTGACCGTAGTCGTTGTGTTTGGCCGTAGCCTTTCGACCGTAGTCGTTGTGTTTGTCCGTAGTCTTGCAGTCCCCGAGTGAAGTAGTCTCAGCGTCTATATCGAGGGTATGCCTTTTGCGCGGTCTTACAAGGTCGAATATATAGCCTTGACTTTAAGATCGGGATTATGCCTTTTTTAAGGTCTTTACAGATTGGACATTCCTTACTTGAGGTCTTACAGATTTGGTCATGCCTTACTTGAGGTCTTACAGTCTTGGTATTGCCTCTTGGAGGTCTTATAATTCATGCCTTACTCGAAGTCTTACAGTTTTGATATTGCCATGTGGAGGGATTATATTGACGATATTGCAACATAGAGGGCTTTTCTGGGATCGAGGTTGCCCGCTTAGGGTCTTATTTCCTCGAGTTTTGATATCTTCGATGGGGTGGCAGTCGACGTCAGTCCCCAAGACATCGAAAACGTTTGGCTCTGGAGTCGTTTCTTGTGAAAATAGAAACTTCTTTCGCCGTCGAGAGTTCGATTATTCTATGCGGACACGGTTCATTTGACCGTTTGGCCCGATACACCATTTTTCTATCAAGACCCTTTTTTGGCTTATTTCAATTTTTCCGAGGGGGTGATCTCTCGGGGGGATGTCCCCCAGTATTTGAGGTTGATTGAAGGAAAGCCTTGAATACTTTTTAAGTTCTCCTTAGGTAGCATATAGATGTTTCCTCGGTAAAAACCTCGTCGGTAAAACCCATTTGGGATAAAATCCGATCTAAGGGGAAAAGTGCGCAATGCATTCTTTCAAACCTAAGGTCTTCAAGCTAGAATGTGATTTGATTCTTTTAATCGGACACCTGCACATAGGTTAGTGTAAAATGTAAAATAAAAAATGAGACGGTCATACCTTAGCAGTGATGGCGTTCGAGCCTCGAGATGCTTCAACTGCTTGTTCCAAGGACACGATACGACCCTTTACTCATTCCTTCTTGTGCAACCGAGGATGTAACTTGTGACTGCTACTTGGCTGTTTGCTTATCCATTGTCTCCTTCGATGAAGAGGGTGTCGATGCAGGTGCCACATCGTGCACGGCAAACATCTCCCTTGCTGCATGCTGCTTCCCGTATACCATTTTTATTTCGTCCTTCGTAGGAAACTTCATCATTTGATGAAGGGTGGTAGGGACTGCTCTCATACAGTGTATCCATGGCCTTTCGAGCTAGGCATTGTACCTCATGTCTTCTTCGATAACATGAAACTTGGTATTTTGGGTTGAGCCGGCCACGTTGACCGAGAGGGTGATCTCCCCTTTCGTTGTTTCACTCGCCATGTTGAATCCGTTGAGGAACCGAGAGGCGGGCATGATCTGGTCGAGCAGTCCGAGCTGCTCCACCACCCTCGACCCAATTATTTTGGCCGAGCTACCTGGATCCACAAGTAGACGTTTAATATGAAACGTATTCACAAAAAAAGAAATTACCAGTGCGTCGTTGTGAGGTTGAGATAGGGTCTCAATGTCCTCGTCGCTGAATGTGAGAGCATCCTCGGGTATGTAACCTCGAGTCCGCTTTTCCCTTGTGATGGATCCTAGTTGGTCGCCTTCGACCCTAATCTTTGATTGATATCAGTTATGAACATCCGCCCAAGTGATGGCGGGATATTCCACATAATTTTGCTTCAGTTGCTTTGAAGCTATTGAACTTCGTTCATTCAAGACTTGGTGAAGGCCTGCATCGCCCAATCATCGGAGACCAGTGGTAATTCCACTCGCTCCATTTCAAAGAGAGATACAAATTTCCTTAGCATATCGTTTTCTATCTGCTTGATTTTGAAGACGTCAGATTTCCTTGTTGAAACCTTGATGGCGCCGGCATGTGCCTTTATAAAAGAGTTTACCAGCATGGCAAATATCTATTGAATTCAGAGTTAGATTGTGATACCACATCATGGCCCCCTTTGATAATGTCTCTCCGAACGTTTTCAATAGTACATATTCAATCTTGTCCTTCTTCAAGTTGTTTCCTTTTACGACACAAGTGTAGGCAGTGAAGTGCTAGTTGGGGTCTGAGGTCCCGTTCTACTTCGGGAGATCGGGCATTATGAATTTCTTCGGGATGGGCTTCGGAGCCGCACTTGATGGGAATGGCCTTTGAACGAATTTCTTTCAATCTACACCCTTCAAAAGTGGGGGTGCGCCTGGGATCTGGTCAACCCTTGAATTGTAGGTCTCCATCTTTTTATCGTTAGCTTCTATCTTCTTTTTGCCTGATTCAATCCTTATCGTGAGGTCCTCGAGCATCTTTATAATAGCGGGGTCGGCTTCCAACCTGTTGTTGCTCGACCTCTCCGGTACCTGTTCGACTCGAGGGTCCACTTCCTATGCTGCTGTACTTTGAGTTTTTTGATGGCTTTGCAGCTGAGAAATTGCTAATGGTTGTGCCTGTAACATTTCAATAATGACGTGAAGGCTAACCTCTCTTTCCTCCCAAGTTGGAGTTTTCTGAACCTCTTGTTCGTTTTCCTGGCGTATACCCCTGTCAGTGTGGGAGTTTGTATTGACATTTTAGGCGTTGTGTGAACCCACGTCCATGGGAATTAACTCTGGTGCGTCCTCAGGGTTTCACAGTGGTACACCGGCGCTTGAAACAGCTACACCATTCTCTCCATAGTCCTCAGAGCCGTTGTTTTCATGTGCATTCACTGAGTTAGACATTTTGACCTGAAATCAAAGATTCTTGGACAAGAAAAAGTGTGAAGGATAACTTGTGTTTTTCAGTAAACCAGCACTAAAACAATCACTATTATTTTTAGCTCCATTGTGGGCGCCAAACTGTTTACCTTGAAAGCGGTAATTACAATTATATTTTGATTTTGTGGTTCTAAAAATACGTGATTTATTTTAATACTAGTTGTTCGGAAATAGATGCTACGTGTGAGTTAGAAAGATAAGATAAGAGTAAAAGACAGTAAGAATATGCAAATCAAACTGCCTTAAATGGGGGTCTCGAGCTGGTCGAGATACGGCCTCGAGGTCGAGATACAGTATCGGTAGTGGATGGTCGATGGGAGCTAAACAACTATAAGGTCCTTGAAGAGGGCTCTTTATGATAAATGATAATTAATAAATGAAGAAAAATTAATGAAACACAATAAATGCAAGTATTAAAGCAATACCGAGATAGAGTATGTTTGAGTTAGAGAGCAGAGAATGTTGTTGTTGTTGTATTGAATATCATGTGTGCAAGAAATTATAAGGGTCCCCTTTATATAGGGAGGGGGAATCCCAACATAGTACATAAATATTTATTACAAAGATATGCAGCTGGCATAGCTATTTAATGCCACAGTACGGACTTGTACTACTCTTGTAGACCTGGTCAACTCTAACCACGTTCCTCTCGGGAGTTTCCCACTCGTTCATGATAGCCACCAATTTATACTGCCCCTAGGTCGAGCATAGGGTACACTCGAGGTCGAACCTCGAGCTGTGCCTTGAGCCTTCTGAAGGAGGTCAGCGGAAATCCATAATAATCATAAAATCGGTCTCTCCGATTTTAGCGGTATACAGGGCTCACGTTTACCTCCACAAGTAAATTCACATGAGTGTTAGACTGTTACTAATTAAACGGGTCTTAAAGAGGTGGCAGAATAAAAGTTAGCTTAACGAATTGTCTTGTGAACATGATTTCTAATTGCGAAGGTATGCCGGGCAATTTATGAATTAGTATGTATTATCAAATTACTTTATTTGCCCCTAAAACATGATCTCTAGGTGAAGCTGTAAGCGGCTAATCGTGACAATGAGGGAATATAAACCAATTGAATGTCCAACGTATAGACATGATTTCTACATGGGTATCGTAGGCAGACTTCATTATTAAATCGTATAGGCAGGAGGATATCTAGGTGATTAACGTCTTAAATTGTTTTAGGTTGTACATTGGTTAAGTGATATAAGCATTTACAATCCTATGGACATGGTTTCTAGGTGTAAGGCAAACATAGTTTTTTAAACAGTGGTAGCACAATTATTAGGTTATTAAAAGTCCTATAGGCATGGTTTCTAAGTATTGTGGCACATATAGTCAAAATATTAGCATAGATAAGTCTTATAAGCATGATTTTTAGACGGCATTGCAAGTCACAATGGTAGTGTTTAGTTACCAATTGCTTGAGGTCCTAAATCCATGATTTCTAAGCGGGTAGGCAAAGTTGAAGGCCCTATAGGCATAATATCTATTAACAAGTAATACGCAGAAATAAAGTATGGTTGACAAGTAGTAGGCAAGGTTATTTTGACCTATAGGCATGTTGTCTACCCAGTAATTCACTAATTAAACTAACACATGCCCCTTTTTTGAACTAAAATGCCTCTATCTGCAATGATGGAAACAGGCACACCATGAAGAGTACGTAGTCACAACAAGAATAAAGTGTGCCGACTTGGTCAGCCAGTCGACAATGACCCAAACGGCATCAAACTTCCTCAACGTCCGCGGCAACCTAACTACAAAGTACATAATGATGCGCTCCTACTTCCACTTTGGTATAACAATCTGCTGGAGTAGGCCACTAGGCTTCTGGTGCTCATACTTACCTTGATGGCAATTTAGACATCTCGCTACATACTCAACTAGAATACTGAGAATTGTGTACCTCCTCTAGAATCTTCTCGCTCAAGCTATCCACATTAGGAACACATATGCGACCTTGGAAATGCAGTACACCATCTTAACCGATAGTAACCTCCTTGGCACCACCCTATAGTACCATCTCTCTGAGAACCAACAAGTGCGGATCATCATATTGACGAGCCTTGATCCGCTCAAGTAATGAAGACTGAGCCACAACACATGCAATTAATCAACTTGGCTCTAAAATATACAACCTCACAAGTCTGTTAGCTAAGGACTGAATGCTAAATCCAATGGCCTCTCCTCTGCCCAAATGAATGCCAAATGACCCATACTCTCGGCCCTTCTGCTCAAGGCATCCGTAACCACATTCTCCTTGAGCGGATGGTGAAGGATGGTAATATCATAGTCCTTCGGTAACTCAAGCCACATGCTGCCTCAAATTAAGCTCATTCTGCTTAAATAAATGTTGCAAGCTATGATGATGGGTGTAAACCTCACAGGACACACAATAGAGAGAATGCATCCGATTTTGAGAGCATGGACTATCACGGCCAACTCCAAATCATGTAGGGGTAATTCTTCTCGTGGAGCTTCAGCTGACGTGAAGCATATGGAATAACTTGCCCCTCCTGCATCATTACACAACCCAACCAACACACGAAGCATCGAAATACATGGTATACATCCCTAAATCAGAGGGCAACACTAACACCGATGTTGTAGTCAAAATGATCTTGAGCTTCTAAATTCTCACCACGCAATCATCGGACCATCTGAAAGGAGCACCCCTTCTGGGTGAATCAAGTCAAAGGTGTTGCAATAGAGGAGAAGCCTTTCACAAACCGACAATAATAACCTACTAACTCCAAGAAACTCATGATCTCGATCGATGTGGTAGGACGAGGACAACTCTGGACTGCCTTGGTCTTCCTAGGATCCACCTTAATACCCTGACCTGATACAACATGCCCCAAGTAATCCATAACATCCAACTACAACTCGAATTTGGAGAACTTAACATATAGCTTATGTTCCCGCAAGGTCTGAAGCACTAACCTCAAATAATGCGCGTGCTCCTCCATACTACGCTAGTAGACCAATATGTCATCAATGAAGACAATGAAAAATGAGTCATGATAACCCCTAAACACCCAATTCATCAAATCCATAAACATTTTCAGGGCGTTAGTCAAACCGAAGGACATCACTAAAAACTCATAGTGCCCATATCTAGTCCGGAAGAAGTCTTCGGTACATCCAAAGCATGAATCTTCAACTGATGATACCGAGATCTTAAGTCGATCTTAGAGAGCACCCTGGCACCCTGCAACTGGTCAAACCAATCATCAATGTGTGGCAACGGGCACTAATTCTTGATGGTGACTTTGTTCAACTAGCATTACTCAATGCACATCAGCATACTCCCGTCCTTCTTATTCACAAACAACACCGGTGCACCCCAAGGCGACACACTGGGTCTAATGAACCCCTTATGAAGCAACTCATGAAGATTCTCCTTTAACTCTCTCAGCTCCTTGGGATCCATACAATAAGGCGAAGTAGAAATAGGTTGAGTTCCTGGCACAAAATCAATGCCGAAATTGATATCCCGATCTGGAGGCATACCTGGTAGGTCGACAAGAAATACATAAGAAAACTCTCATACCACCGGCATTGGATATAATGCGGGAGTCTTTGCATTAGTATCCTGAACAAAGGCCAAATAGGCCAAACAACCCTTCTCGACTATATGTCAAGTCTCAAGAAAGAAATAACCCGGCTGGAAGTACCAACAAACGAATCTCTCCATCCTAATTTTGGAAACTCAGGCATCGCCAAGGTAACAACCTTGGCCTAGCAATCATGAATGGCATGGTAGGGGTACAACCAGTCCATGCCCAAGATAACCTCGAAATCAATCATATCGGTAGTAGAAGATCCTTTCTTGTCTCATATACAGAGAAAGTCACCACACAGGACTGGTAGACCCGATCCACAACAAAAGAATCACCTAGTGGCATGGACACATATACAAGAATGCCCAAGGACTTGCAAGATACATATGGATAAGGAGCAAATGGAGAATAAACATAGGAATAAGTAGACCCTAAATAAAATAATATCAAGGCATCCCTACGGCAGATAGAAGTAGTACATATAATCACTGCATCGGAGGCGACTGTCACTTGCCGGGTGGGAAAGGATAGAATGTAGTTGGAGTTCCACCTGACTGGCCTCTACCTCTAGGGTAACCCCTACCCACCTGCCCTCTGCCTCTACCTCTGCCCAACTTGTCGGGCAGTGTTGGTAGGTGGTGCAGCTGGGACAAAACCTCTTCACATGGCCAAGATCCCCAAACTCGATACTATCCCTCAGATCAGTGGACTGCTGACCGAAAGTCTGACCCTGATGGCCAGAATACACATTGGAGGAACCCTGAACAGTTGGCGGACGGTAAGTATCTCTAGAATGGCATTGAAGTAGGGCCGTGCAGGAGCACTCCAAGCATGCGGTGGTGCTGACTGCATGGCCTACTAGACTGACCCCTCATGAATGTCCTCTGCCCCCAGGTGGGGCACCACTGAATCCTCTAAACTTCTTGGGCTGCTTGTCCCTGGGCGCAAACTCTCCACAATGGTTATGAATACGCTCGATCCTCCGAGCTATACCCATAACTTGATGAAAGGGAGTCCCCATATCTACCTCATGGGCCATATAAACCTGAATCTCAAGGTGCAGACCTGCAATGAACCTCTGCACCCCTCTATGTGTTTGTCGGGAGTATTATAGCTACATGGAGAGACAAGTTAGTGAATCTAGTCTCATAGTCAGTCACATACATATGACCCTGACAGAGTCGCTCAAATTGACCCAGATGCTCCTCTCTCTCTAAAGGTGGCAAGTAATTTTCCAATAACAGATGTGTCAATTGATCCCATGTCAACGGAGGTGAACCTTCTATCCTGGTAAAGAGGTAAGCTTTCCACCATTTGCGGGCCTTGCCTTCAAGCTGAAAGGTGATGAGGTCCACCCCGTTGTACTCAGTTATCCCCATGTTCCGTAGTCTATCCTTGCACCAGTCAATAAAATATGGGGGGGGGGGGGGGGGGGGGGGGGGGGGTCTTCTGACTGCTCACCCCCAAAGTTAGGGGGCGAAGTCTAGTTCATATGTACAGTCGCTTTTGTTGATAAACGGCCATGACTGGTAAAGACTCTAGCACAGCCGCTGCAACTAGCTGGGCCCCGCCTGCAGTTAGTGCACCTGGGTATGATAAATGGCAACGACATTCCTTGGAGCATGAGAAGTAGGGTTTTGTGCTCCCCCTCCCGCCTAATATATGGATAGTTCCGTTGAAAATAAATCAGCATGCATCATAGAGTCATGAACTGCAGCATACGGCATATGAACTCCTGGAATGCCGATGTGTTCATGAACCTCATCCTGCTCCTCAATAATAGGATCCTCCACTGGATCCACTAATGAGTACAATGGGAGAAAATCTAAGACGCTTTGTCCTCTGACAGGAGTTAGAGACCTTCCCCGACCTATACTCAGCCTCTAGCAACAGGGGGAGCAGCTACTCTACCGCCTGGTACGTCCGCCGCACGCGTTCTAACCATCTGTGAGATGTCAATAGAAATATACTTGGCACAATATCAACGGAACGATAGGATATGAAGAAAGAGAAGTTTCCTAACACCTTATAACCTCTCGAAGATATGTACAGACGTCTCTGCACCAATATGCAAGACTCTACTAGGCCTGCTCATGACTCGTGAGACCTATGTGAACCAAAAGCTCTGATACCAAGTTGTCACGACCCAAAATCCATAATAGGTCGCGATGACACCTAACATCACCATTAGGCCAGCCCACAAGTGCACCTACAATTTATTTACCCCTTTTTAGCATTTAAAACGTAAGTTTCCTTTTCAAAAGAATGAAATAAGTAAGATCTCATGCAACCGTACATACTCTTTTCTCAAAAAAATATCAACATGATAAATATATCCAATGTAGTGACTGTGATGCCAAGTACAACAATACGTAAAAGCTAAAAGGCCCCCCAGACCCGGTGCCATAAGTACATGAGCAATCTAGAGAATCTACAAAACTAATACAACTATTATCTGAAAGGTGATAGACAGAAATAATAAACAAGGAGAGGGAGACTTTAGTGTGGTAGATTGTAGAAAGGCAAGCAACCCATCACTTGGTCTCCGTAAAAGTGCGGCTAGGCACCAGTGTGACCATTGGTGTTACACCCCGTATTTTTGTACGTGAAGTACACCATAAGTAAATTGATGAAAGATCGGAAATGAGATTGTTTTGAAGTTACAATTATTAATGCTATTTCAAACAAGTGATATGTAAATTCGTGAAGGTGAGAGGGTAAGAGAATCGAAGAAAAGGATTTTCGTCGAAGATTGTCATTTTGAGATAAAATGTGGTCCAAGATACAATACTCTGTATTTATGGGCTAGTGCCACACAAGGTACCACATGACCATGATAACAAGACATATAAGGTTTGTTAAAGGTGACAAGTATTTTAAGTAATTTGAGATAATTCTTAATTATGTGGATAATTGGGTAATTATAAATTTTTAGTGGGAGATTAACTAAGTAATTAAGCAATTAAGTTATTGGATAATCTTAATAAGCCAAAAACGTGGCAGCACCCCCCATCCCCATTTATGACTCTTAAAATCATTATGATAAGGTGGCAAGGTTAAGGGATATTTGGATATGCCACCACATGAAGTGGGGCCACACCCATTCAATATAAGGCATCTCTAGTTTAGCATATATCAAATGCCAAAGTATGGATCTTCAATAATTCAAAAACGTGAGATTTCATGGATCTTCAAGAATTCAAAAACGTGAGATTTCATGGATCTTCAACAATTAAAAATGTGAGATTTCATAGCATCTTAAATAACGTGATATTTTGCCATTATAAGGTAGTACGATGCAATATTTCTCATGAATATCATAAGGGTTTTTCCCTACTCTGATCTTTCCATCACGTGTTTTGTCACAATTAACGCGTGTTAGAAGCATTGTCAAGAGAATCCATTCAGGTATGTTAAGACTATCCCTTCTTTCCTTTTGGCATGATTCATACGATACAAACGAAACGAGAAAATGCACAACTTCCATAAATGACTCTATTTATAGAAATGCTAGAGATGCTTATGTTCTTGATTCCTCATGTGTCTTATTATTCTATAATCTATTCATGGGTCTCAGAAAATACGTAAGTTGATAAAGTTTACTTCATGATATTAATCAAAGGCATAATGGTCTTATGACATTCCCAAAGATTTTATTGACTTACTTCACATGCATTGCATTCATTTATATATATATATATATATATGGGATATGAGAAAAGGTTACGATGTTATATACGCACCACTACCCTATCAGCTGGTATACATTGATGATTTGCCCACATTGGCCGAGATGATATGATGGGATGCCCTTAGAGGCTTGATGATGTTATGTACACATATTCCTATGCGTGGTATGACATTTATAGGCATATGCATGACATTTTAAATATTAAATGATTCACAATGCTATTCAGATTTACATGTCGAGTCATTTACTCCATGTTTCTCTCATGTCTATTATTTACTGATTTTCATTCCTTACATACTTAGTACATTATTTGTACTGACGTCCCTTTTTCTTGGGGATGCTGCGTTTCATGCCTGTAGATCCCGATAGACAGGTCGAGATTCCTCAAAGTAGGCTATCAGCTCAGAGGAAGATGTTGGTGCGCTCCATTTGCTCCGGAGTTGCTTATTTGGTCAGTATGATTTGGGCGTGTATTGTTTAGTATTGTGGGGCCCTGTCCCGGCCTTTATGGTATTTATCTACTTATAGAAGCTTGTAGACATATTTCATGCACGTAAAATATTGTAATGCCTTGTCGGCCTATGTTTAGTGTACGAGTGATCATTTTGGTCTTATAGGCGTATGTCTTATGTATAAGTTGGTATTACATGTTTTATTTTAGTTATCCCACGACAGCCCTTCTGTCTCATTTACCTATGATAGCATGATACAAAAAGATATGTTATGTTGTTACTTGGCTAAGTAAGGTACTAGGTGCCCATCGCGGCCTATCGGTTTGGGTTGTGACAAAAGTAGTATCATTGCAGTTCTGTCCTAGGGAGTCTACAAGCCGTGTTTAGTAGAGTCTTGTTTATGGGTGTGTTGTGAATCACACTTATAAGTAGGAGGCTACAGGGCATTTAGGACTGTCACTCCTTTTTCTTACTATAGATCCTGTGGTAGAGCTCTGTTGTAAGAACTCAATTTTCTAAACTCTATCTTATTCATAATACAACGATACCTACATTTAGAAAGACGGTTGGTAAGAGATATACCTCTGAAAGAGTTGAGTCGGAGGAGCTCGATTTTCATGATGCTTACGATGAGTAAATGTAAGACATTGAGTATATCATGTGTGTACTAAGACGTGTAAGCCTCTTGATTAGGAGCTTTAAGGAAAGAATATCTATCCACCCCTCTGGTGAAAGGCAATGAGACATTCAGAAGATAGATACAAGTTTGAACAAGTAAAAGAAGCAAGATTAAGAAGGGTACGAGGCGCCCAGTGAATGAAGATTATCAGTATTTACAATTCAGGTAGAGGAATATAAGCCTTTTGAGTTACCTTCAACAATAACAGAGGTATGTATAATTGGCAACACTCATCTCATTTATGCCTTATGGAGGCTGACAAAAGTAGTATAAGAGAAGGACGGATATCAGGATCCGATTGGGGTTAGAGTGACCCAAAATGGTGGATGAATTGTTTGCGTTAGTTGACATTTTCGAAGGATATTGCAAATGTGCTAATAGACCTCCTTATGAGACACCCAAATGGTGCACTATAAAATAATACAGCTAGATATGAGTACTACAATGATAGGCACTGTATGACTTGTAGGGATAAATATTACCTTAGTGTGGCTCTCGTCCCTAGTGGAGAAATAATGTTAGGCGACCCGAAGAGCTAGTAGATGGAGCAAGGGGAGCTAAAAGAAAAATAATGTCTTGTTCGAGTTTTCAGAATAAATTGATAGACATATATATTAGCCGGAAATAAGAAGAGAGTTAATAAAGCATTATGAATAAGATGTGATACATGGATTACAACGGTAGATAAAAAAGATGAAAGTATTACAGAGTCTAAAGTCAAGTGAGGGAAAGGACGAGAGGTGACAGACTTGAGACAACAAAAGATTATAGGCTGTATAGTCATATCCTCATTTCGAGAAATAAGTCGGTGACTCCAACGCGACTACCAGAAGGAAAAGTTAGACCCCAGAGTAACGGAAATCAATATTGACTGGTGAACAAGATAAACTAAAATTGTATTACGGGCTGAGTGATTTGATAATAGTCGACATCGTGAGAATTTCAAAGATTGCATTCCGACAATAATAGAATGGACGACAAAAGAATAAAATTTAAGGGTCATTCAGGAAGACGCTTTCCTAAAGCAAACAATGTGAGCAAAGTTAAGTCTAAGGGACTGTATGTGCCAGTTAAATTAAGTGTCACCCTCGTGAGTAAATTTTTTTTTATCCTTGGTACAGAATGATTACCGCAAGGTGGTTAAGGTAATCGATGATGTGAAAGGAAGCCAAAGATGAAGAGGTAAAACATCTATAAGTAGATTGTCTTAGCGCTAAATCTTAGTACTCCCCTAAAGGGGATGGAGTGATATGGCATTAAGTCAAAATTAAGTAGTTCTAGTAACTACGGAATGGTAAAGGAAGAATGCGATAAAAATGAAAAGGGGATGAGATTGCACTTACTCAAATCCTACAGATATGCTACGATTCCAGAAAATTAAGCAAGCACGACGTCAAGGAAAGGAAGTAAGGGTTCCTGCCCGGGATGTTATTAATAAATAAAGAGCCAGTGCGAAAGGTAAGTTAAGACAAAGGAAATAACCCTAGAAATATTACAGGGAATATTGATATGAGAATGGGCCAACGAATAGTTAGTAGTTGATTCAAGAAGAGCCTAGTTATGGCTAGACAAGAAGATAGAGACAAATCAAGAGATCGTGCAAGATAAACATAGTAAAACCCAATATAGTGAATTCCGCCTAGTAGTTATGACATTGTAATAATTAAGATATATTCAGATAGGAGTTGGGGTAGTAAAAAAGGTACTAAATGAGTGTTACGGAAATAAAAGAGAATGCCACTGGGAAGACAATCAAAATATTAGTTCAGAAGCAACTCTACAAGAACAATGTCGTGGAGGTAAGTAACTACAGATAATTATAGGCGAGGAAGGACATCAAAAATTTCGTCGAGTATACGATGTAATAAGCTCACAGCTTTACAAGACTCAGAGGTTCCTCCCTAAGTACTACAAGGTAAGAACAACTGAGGAAATAAGGAAGAAGGCTTCAACCTAAATGTAGTAACTTGAAGAAGAAATGGTCATGTAAAAACAATCTCACTACAACATTGTATGCACTCCATAAAAAAGTGGCACCTACTTTGGCTAATGAACGAGAATTAAAATCAAAAGTAATATTCGAGATCATATGAATTTCAGGAAAACTTTGGCAATCGTGGGAACTAAGATAAGCTAAGAATGCACGCAGCAAGGGGGAAGAAAGACAAGGAACAATAATTGCTTACGTTTAGAGAAAGTTGAGAAGAAACAAAAGGAATTATTCGATCAATGATCCGGAGTTAAGTTACGTTATGACCACACTTAATATTTTGGAGTATTATCCATGCAACATATATGTTGTGTCACGACCCAAATCCAATCCCGGTTGCGATGGCCCAACACCATTGTCAGGCAAGACAACATTAATCCACTAGTGAGTTTCATTTATTTTACCAAATCATTTCCAACATTTACTCGGTTTAAATTTAAGACATTCGATAATAACGAATAACTTAGGCAATTTTTAGCTGAAATGACCAAAAGAAGTTATAATTTAATAATTACATCCCAAAAGAATAGTCTACCAAAGTGTGTGCTAAGAACTAGTGTCACAAGTCTACAAACATCTAGTAGAGAGGGTAAAAAAGAATCAAGCTATCCTACTGTCTGAAATAACATAGACAGAATATCAAAAGAAGTGACTACAGGGTGCTGCTGAACGGCATCCGGAGAAAAAATAGCTCACTGTGAAGTCTCGAACCAAGTAAAGATTAGGGACGAGCACCAGACTGATACCCAGATGCACCTGCCTCAGAACCTGTACAATTAAGTACAGAGCATAGCATGAGTACATAAACAATATGTACCTAGTAAGTATCTAGTCTAATCTCGAAGAAGTAGTGACGGGAGGTCGACTTGACACTTACTAGGGCCCAAAATAATATGTTTTAAATATAAGGCTAAGCAAGAAATGGCAGATATAAATAAGTGGTGAAGTAAGGAACATCAAATTTCCTTACAAGTACCTTTATGTGTCAAATTTTCTACCGTACAGATTACTAATTTCATTTTTTTAGGATATTCAACAGTTAGATAACCACATAAATACCAAACAATTAACGAACACATAACATGTCGTCAACGTACGACCGATATGACGAAATAATAAATGTGCACTGCCGAAGGGTCGAACGGCTCGAACTATAGATGCATCTATTACCCCGCTCGCGAATCATACATGCGACACGGGTACCCGTATATATACACACATTCTATAGAAAATCAGAGAGTTAATAGAGAATATTCTTACAAGGGAGGACCAACAATTTAAATGGAGAAATGTATCCCTTTAGATGTTCACTTAATAACATGATGATATTAGGCAACCTAAATTATCATTAAGATTACAGATACGGAACATAAAGCATGCTTGTGGATCCTAAACTTCCCTGACATAACATAATAGTAGCTACGCATGGACTCTCGTCAGTTTTTGCATGCGTAGCCCCCACAAAAGTAGCATACAATTCGTTATTTCACCTACGGGGGAGATTACCTCTTACAAGGTTATAAAGCAGACTTACCTCATTTCAAGCCTACTTTTCGGGTCAAGAATGCGCCCGAATCTCCAAATTTGTCGTCCAAGAACTCGAAACTAGCCAAACATCGCATAAATAAATCAATCTACGTTCAAAAGTTCCCAATTCTACTATTTAAATGATTATTTCAACCTAATTTACAAAATCCCAAAATACACCCCTGGGCAACATGTTCGGATTCCGGAAATTTTCACGGGAAATAATCACCCATAACCTAAGGATCAATATTATATAGTTTTTGCATGATTTCTGTCACAACCTGAAATCCCACCTTCAGGCCGTGATGGCATCTAACGTTGTACCCGCTAGACAAGCCAACGTTTTGGGTTAAATTTACTATTTTCTTTATTTATGACATCTAAAAGGAAAACAATAAGCATGAACAATTAAATAAGAATGCGAAAGCTACGAGTTTATCAACTTAGTGTAATAAATATTACGAAATTTCCGTACATAAACCCCCAGAACTGGTGTCACAAGTCTCACGGACAGTCTAAGATTTCTACAACAAGAGTCTGAAATGAACAAGTATAACTATCTGGAAATAAAAATAAGACAGAATGGAAAAGATAAATGGTGACGCCAAGGCCCACGAACGTCTGCGAGACTACCTCGGTGTCGCCTGTCTGGACTGAAGGATACTCCCTTTATCAGTGTTCACTGGGTCCGGCTCCGTAATCTGCACAACATAAAGAAGTGCAGGTGTAGCATCAGTACAATCGACCCCATGTACTGAGTAAGTGCCGAGCCTAACCTCGGCAAAGTAGTGACGAGGCTAGACACGACAACCACAACTTACCTGAACAGTTCTACAATATATAACAGGGAAATAACAGGAAGTAAACAATTAAGTACGGCAAGACAGGGACAAATAATGGGGAAAACAAGAGAGAACAATAATGAATCACTGAGCAAGGCAACAATATAGAAGAGTAAAAGTCAACAGGAAGTAACAACACAAACAAATATGTACACGGCATCACCCTTCGTGCTTTTACTCTTGTCCTCACAAGGCAATAAATAAATAAAAGGGCACGACATGTTTCTTCGTTCTTTTCAATGTAAAATCATGGCACGGCATCACCCTTCGTGCTTTTACTCTCTTCCTCCCAATGCAATGAATGAAATGAATACAGGGCATCACCCTTCGTGCTTTACACTATTCCTCACCCAAACAATAACAAAATAACAGCTTGGCAAGGAAATCAATAGCAGGAAACATGATTCATAATAACCCGGCAAGGGAAACAACAACCGAAATACTACCGTCCCGGTAAGGGACTCAGCTATAACCAATCTCATCCAAGTATATAACTTAATGAAAAACAATCCTCAGCTGAAAACAACTTATTACATGTCCTCTATCAAGTATTTCTCAACAATTGAATAACTTCAAAAGGAAATCTATTTCATAACACGATGAATATCGAAGAAAAACGCGTAATACATCAAAACCGACTCACGGGCTTGCTTGACAAACAATATATAGGTACTCGTCACCTCACCTATACATTGAACATGATAAAAACAAGTAGCACATATGACACAACACCTATTCCCTCAAGCTAAAGTTAGGCCAAACACTTACCTCGATGCCACAAACACAAATCAAGCTTCAACTATCGCTTTACCTCTTGATTCCACCACCAACCTGCTCGTATCTAGCCACAAGTTACTTAATTATATAAATAAAGGCTAAATGAATAAATTCTAATGCTTGGAAATGAGTTTGCTAAAGTTTTCTCCAAAAAGTCAAAAATCGACCCCGGGCCCGCTTGGTCCAAACCCGAAATTTGGACCAAAACCCGATTACCCATTCACCCCCTAGTCCGGGTATATAATTGGTTTTGGAATCCGACCCTAAATTGAGGTATAAATTCCCAAACTTCAATATTCTTAGGTTTTTCCCAAAATTCTCAATTTCCCCATAAAAACCCTAGATTCTAGGATGAAATCTTGTAAAAAGAAGTTAAAGGGTAAATAAATTGAGTTAGAAATCACTTACAAATGTTTTGGAGAAGAAAGAGTGTTTAGAAAATCGCCTCTTATGTTTTTAGGATTTTGAAAAGTAGAAAATAACTGAAAATCTCGTTTATATATACCCCTCCCAGGCCTCCACCGCGGATCGCGCTGGAGCGACTGCGGCCGCGGAGGCCTTATTGCAGACCTGCTGAAACTCCCCCACCGCGGACTGCGCTAGGGCGACCGCGACCGCGGACCTCGCTACAGGTTCAGAGACCTGGCCCCCTTCTGATCTGCAACTGTTGTGTTCTAAGTCTAAAAACACCCTGGAACCTAACCGAAGCTCCCCCGAGCCCTCGGGGCTCAACACCAATTATACACACAACCTCAAAAAGAACATCCTACAGACTCATTCGTGCAGTTACACCACCAAAATAACATAAAAACAACGAATTAGGTCTCGAAATCATTGTAGTATTTCTCAACATCTTAAACTCTCATATTTTTCCACTTTTAGTCCGAATCACGTCAAACTTAGTCCGTTTCTTACCAAATTACACAGATAACTCATAATAAACATATTGAACCTGTCACGGGTTCCGGAACCACAATACGGGCCCGATCACACAGGTTTCACATCAAATTTCATTTTCAAAAGCCTTTATATTTTTTCAGAAAATAATTTTCTTAAAAAATTAATTTCTCAGACTTCGGACCTCGGAATTCGATTCCGGGCATACGCAGAAGTCCCATATTTTCCTACGAACCCTCCGGGACCGTCGAATCACGGGTTCGGGTCTGTTTATCAAAAATGTTGACCAAAGTCAACTTTATTCAAATAATCATCATAAATTCAACATTTTATCAATTTTCCACATAAATGCTTCCCGGCTACGCGCCTGGGCTGCGCACGTATATCGAGGTGAGATAAACGGAGGCCTTTAGGGCCTCAGAACACAAATTTAGTTAAAATTACACGGGATAAACTTTTTGGTCATCACAATCTCCACCTCTAAAACAAACGTTCGTCCTCGAACGGGCATAGAATGGTACCTGAGTCGGGGAAAATATGGGGATATCGTCTTCGCATATCGGACTCAGACTCCCAAGTAACTGCCTCAACAGGATGACCTCTCCGCTGAACACAAACCGAAGAATAACTCTTCGATCTCAACTGACGAGCCTGCCGAGCTAATATGGCTACCGGCTCCTCCTCATAAGTCAAATCCTTGTCCAACTGGACACCGCTGAAGTCAAGTACATGAGAGGGATTGGCAATATACTTCCGAAGCATAGATATGTGAAACACCGGATGCACGACTGATAAACTCGGTGGCAAAGCAAGTCTTTACGCCACCTCCTTTACCTTATCCAGAATCTCAAATGGACCAATGTACCTAGGGCTCAACTTGCCCTTCTTTCCGAACCTCATCACGCCCTTCATGGGCGATACCGGTAGAAACACCCGGTCACCTATCATAAATGCCAAATCTCGAACTCTGCGATCTGCATAACTCTTCTGGCTGGACTGAGCTGTACGAAGTCTATCTTGAATGACCTTCACCTTGTCCAAGGCATCCTGGACTAATTCAGAACCCAACAATCTAGCCTCTCCCGACTCAAACAACCCGATTGGCAACCGACACCACCTACCATGCAAACCCTCGTACGGAGCCATCCGAATGCTCGACTAATAACTGTTGTTATAGGCAAACTCAGCTAAAGGCAAAAACTGGTCCTATGAACCTCCAAAATCAATGACACATGCCCGCAACATATCCTTTAAAATCTGAATAGTACGCTGGGACTGTCCATCCGTCTGAGGATGAAATGTTGTGCTCAAATCAACCCGTGTGCCCAACTCTCACTGAAACACTCTCCAGAAATGAGAGGTAAACTGTGTACCTCGGTCGGTAATAATGGACTCGGGCACACCATGAAATCGAACAATCTCTATCATATAGATCTTTGCCAACTTCTCTGAAGAATACGAAACTGATACAGGAATGAAGTGCGCTGACTTGGTCAGCCTATCCATAATGACCCACACCGCATCAAACATTCTCTAAGTCCATGGGAGTCCAACTACAAAATCCATGGTGATACGCTCCTACTTCCACTCGGGAAGCTCAATCTGCTGCATCAAACCACCGGGTCTCTGGTGCTCGTACTTAACCTGCTGACAGTTCAAGCACCAAGCTACATAGGCTACAATATCCTTCTTCATCCTCCGCCACCAATAATGCTGCCGCAAGTCATGGTACATCTTTGCGACGCCCGGATGAATGGAATACCGGGAATTATGGCCTCATGCAATATCAACTCACAAATACCATCAACATCAGGTACACAAATACGGCCATGCATCCTCAGAACTCCCTCATCATCAATTGTGACCTGCTTGGCACCTCTGTGCCGAATCGTATCTCTAAGAACACAAAAATGACGATCATCATACTGCCTGGCCCGAATACAGTCATACAATGAAGAACGGGCTACAGTATGGGCCAAAACACTGCTAGTCTCGGAAACCTCCAATCTCATAAACCGGTTGGCCAAAGCCTGAACATCCAAGAAAATGGTCGCTCTCCAACCGATAGATAAGCGAGACTACCCATACTGGCTAACTTCCGACTCAAGGCGTCGGCCACCACATTGGCCTTCCCCGGATGATACAAGATGGTAATGTCATAATCCTTCAATATCTCCAACCATCTCCTTTGCCTCATATTCAACTCTTTCTAGTTGAACAGATACTGCAAGCTCTTATGATCCGTGAACACCTCACATGGCATCCCATACAGATATGCCTCCAAATCTTCAATGCATAAACAATAGCTGTCAACTCCAAATCATGAATTGGATAGTTCTTCTCAGGAACCTTCAACTGACGTGAAACATAGGCTATAACCTTTCAATCCTGCATCAACACTCCACCAAGTCCTACCCGTGAAGTATCACAATACACGCTATATGGCCCTGAACCTGTGGGCAATACTAACACCGGTGCCGTGGTCAAGGCTGTCTTTAGCTTCTGAAAGCTCGCCTCACATTCATCAAACCACCTGAGCTGGGCACCCTTCTGAGTCAACCTGGTCATCGGGGCGGCGATAGATGAAAAGCCCTCAACAGATCAGCGATAATAACCTGCTATGCCCAAGAAGCTCCGAATCTCTGTAGCTGAGGTGGGTCTAGGACAATCTCTGACTGCTGAAATCTTCTTGGGATCCACCTGAATACCCTCTGCCGACACAACATGGCCCAGAAATGCCACCAAACTCAACCAGAACTCACACTTAGAACATTTTGCATACAACTGACTATCCCTCAGAGTATGGAGGACGACTCGAAGGTGTTGCTCATGCTCCTCTCAGCTACAGGAGTAAATCAAAATATCATAAATGAAGAATATAAAAAACGAGTCCAAATAAGGCCTGAACACTCGGTTCATCAACTCCATGAAAGCAGCGGGGGCATTTGTCAACCCAAATGACATCACCAAGAACTCATAATGCCCATACCGAGTGCAAAAGGCTGTCTTAGGGACATCAGACGCTCTAATCCTCAGATAATGGTAACAAGATCTCACATCTATCTTGGAAAACACAGTAGCACCCTGAAGTTGGTCGAATAAATCATCAATCCTCAGAAAAGGATACTTATTCTTAATAGTAACCTTATTCAACTGTCGGTAGTCGATACACATCCTCATTGAGCCATCTTTCTTCTTAACAAACAACACTGGGGAACCCCAAGGAGAAACACTAGGCCTAATGAAGCCTTTATCCAACGAATCCTGCACCTGATCCTTCAACTCCTTCAACTCTGGCGGGGCCATACGGTACGATAGAGTAGAAATAGGCTGAGTGCCCGGAGCTACCTCAATACAAAAATCAATATCCCTGTCGGGTGGCATACCCTGCAGGTCAGTAGGGAATACCTCTGGAAACTCACGAACCACGGGCACAGACTCCATAGAAGGAACCTCGGCACTAGAATCACGAACATAGACCAAATAGGCCAAACAACCCTTCTCGACCTCGAGCACTCATATATGAGATAACTCTACCGAGAGAGTGACTAGGAGCCCCTCTACACTCCAAACGAGGTACTCCCGGTAAGGCCAAAGTCACAGTCTTGGCATGACAATCCGGAATAGCATGATAGGGGGACAACCAATCCATCCCCAAAATGACATCAAAGTCAACCATATCAAGGAGCAAAAGATCTACCTGCGTCTCCAGACTACCAATAACCACTAAGAAAGAACAGTAGACTCGATCTACCATAATAGAATCACCCACCAGGTAAGACACATATACAGAAGTACTTAGGGAATCGCGGGGCAACCTCAGATAAGGGGAAAAATATGAAGACACAGAGAATGTAGACCCCAAATCAAACAAAACTGAAGCATCTCTACTACAAACTAAAACCGTACCTGTAATGACTGCATCGGAGGCCTCAGCCTCAGGCCTGGTAGGAATAGCATAGCATCGGGGCGGAGCCACTCCAACTTGAACATCTCTTGGTCGACCTACTACGAGCTGAACTCTACCTCTCGTGGCCTTTCCTCCACCTCTATGAGTCTGACCTCCACCTCTGGCACCTCATCCTCTACCCCTAGCTGGCTGACGAGGTGGGGGTACACCTGGTGCGGGAATCATGGCACGGGAACCCTGATATTGAGAACTACCAGAAGCTCGGTGGCAATACCTGGCAATGTGCCCTGAAACACCACAAGAATAACAAGACCTCTGCTGCTGAGGCTGCTAACTCTAGAACTGAACCTGTCGACCCGAATAACCACCCTGGAAGCTCTGAAGCCGCGGTGCATTGATAGGAGCTGGTGGTGCACTAATAGGAGCTGGTGGTGCACTACAGGATACCTGAATTGCCGACTGGTATGGTCTAGGAGGATGACCTCTACTGAAAGAATCTCTTCCTCCAGATGAGGCGCCACTGAATCAACCGAATTGACGAGGTCTCTTGTGAGCCCCCTGACCACTGCCCTGTGACAAAACCATCTCGATCCTTCTGGCCACATTGGCCGCATCCTGAAATGAAATATCAGTACCTAACTCTCTGGCCATCTGAAGTCTAATGGGCTGAGACAAACCCTCAATAAACCTCCTCACTCTCTCTCGATCCGTGGGGAGTATCATGATAGCATGACAGGCCAGAGTAATGAACCTAGTCTCGTACTGAGTAACAGTCATAGATCACTGCTGGAGGCACTCAAACTGCATCCGATAGTCCTCTTTCTAAGTAACGGGAAGAAACTTCCCCAAGAACAACTCGGAGAATTTAGCCCAAGTCAAAGGTGCAGGCCCAACTGGTCTGGTCAAGAAATAGTCTCTCCCCCAAGTCTTGGCGGTACTAGAAAGACGAAATGTAGCAAAATCGACCCCATTGGTCTCCACAATGCCCATGTTGCGAAGAACCTCATAACAACTGTCCAAGTAATCCTGGGGATCCTCTAATGGTGCACCAGTAAAAGTAGTAGGGAATAACTTGGTGAACCGATCTAGTCTCCATAGAGCATCTGCTGACATAGCTGCTCTCTCAATTGCCGGTGCCACAATACCGGCTGAGTTACTTCGGCTGTCTGAGGTTCCGTAGTCTGGAACTGAGGGGCTAGCTGCTCTGGTGTGCGGGTAGTAGGAGTCTGGGTCCCTTCCCCAACCTGAGAAACGGATGGTGATGTAGGAAGAAGACCGGCCTGAGCCACACTCCCCATAAGTCCCACTAAGCGGACTAGAGCGTCCTGAAGAACTAGGGTGTCAATGAACCCCTCTGGGACCTGAGCTGGTCCCACTGGAACCGTCTGAGCAGGAACCTCACCATCAAAGTCTACTTGTGGGTCCCCTACTGGGGCTGCTGCTCTGGGCTGAGCCCTGCCCCTGCCTCGGCCTCTAGCACGGCCTCGGCCTTGTCCTCGACCCCTTGTAGGAGCTGCAACAGGAGGATCGGGCTGCTGATCGGTAGATGAGGAAGCACGCGTTCTCTCCATCTGCGAGAGAATATAGTAGAAACTCGATTAGCATTTAGAATTCAAATCGCACGACAGAGATGAAGAAATGTGAAGTTATTCCTAACTTTGTAGCCTCTGGGGATAAGTACAGACGTCTCCGTACCGATCCCTCACACTCTACCAAGTTTGTCCGTGAGTTGTGAGACCTAAGAAACCTAGTGCTCTGATACAAACTTGTCAGGACCCGAAATCCCACCTTCAGGCCGTGATGACGTCTAACGTTGTACCCGCTAGACAAGCCAACATTTTGGGTTAAATTTACTATTTTTTATATTTATGACATCTAAAAGTAAAATAATAAGCATGAACAATTAAAAAATAATGTGGAAGCTACGGGTTTATAAACATGATGTAATAAATATTACAAAATTTCCGTACATAAACCCCCAGAACTGTTGTCACAAGTATCACAGATAGTCTAAGGTTTCTACAACAAGAGTCTAAAATGAACAAGTATAACTGTCTGGAAATACAAATAAGATAGAAAGGAAAAGATAGATGGTGACGCCAAGGCCCACGAACGTCTGCAGGACTACCTCGGTGTCGCTTGTGTGGACTAAGGATACTCCCACTATCAGTGTTCACTGGGTGCGGCTCCGTAATCTGCACAACATAAAAAATTGCAGGTGTAGCATCAGTACAACCGACCCCATGTACTGAGTAAGTGCCAGGCCTAACCTCGGCGAAGTAGTGACGAGGCTAGACACGACAACCACAAATTACCTGTACAGTTCTACAATATATAACAGGGAAATAACAGGAAGTAAACAATTAAGTACGGCAAGATAGGGACAAATAATGGGGAAAACAAAAGAGAACAGTAATGAATCACTGAGTAAGGCAACAATATAGAAGAGTAAAAGTCAACAGGAAGTAACAACACAAACAAATATGTACACGGCATCACCCTTCGTGCTTTACTCTCATCCTTACCAAAACAAGTACATGGCATTACCCTTCGTGCTTTTACTCTCGTCCTCACAATGCAATAAACAAATAAAAGGGCACGACGTGTTCCTTCGTTCTTTTCAATGTAAAATCATGGCACGACATCACCTTTCGTGCTTTTACTCTCTTCCTCCCAATGCAATGAATGAAATGAATACATGACATCACCCTTCGTGCTTTCACTCTTCCTCACCCAAACAATAACAAAACAACAGCTTGGCAAGGAAATCAACAGCAGGAAACATGATTCATAATAACCCAACAAGGGTAACAACAACCGAAATACTACCGTCCCGACAAGGGACTCGGCTATAACCAATCTCATCCAAGTATATAACTTAATGAAAAACAATCCTCAGCTGGAAACAACTTATTACATGTCCTCTATCAAGTATTTCTCAACAATTGAATAACTTCAAAAGGAAATCTACTTCATAACACGATGAATATCGAAGAAAAACGCGTAATACATCGAAACCGACTCACGGGCATGCTAGACAAACAATATATAGGTACTCGTCACCTAACCTATATATTGAACATAATAAAAACAAGTAGCACATACGACTCAACACCTATTCCCTCAAGCAAAAGTTAGGCCAAACACTTACCTCGAAGGCACGAACACAAATCAAGCTTCAACTACCGCTTTACCTCTTGATTCCAACACCAACCTGCTCGTATCTAGCCACAAGTTACTTAATTATATCAATAAAGGCTAAATGAAGAAATTCTAATGCTTGGAAATGAGTTTGCTAAAGTTTTCTCCAAAAAATCAAAAATGGACCCCGGGCCTGCTTGGTCCAAACCTGAAATTCGGACCAAAACCCGATTACCCATTCAACCTGTCACGCACTAAAACCGAGGGACACGACCGGCGCTCGACCGGGTAGCCCTAGTCAAACGGACATAGATTCCTTTTTCCATCCCACGTATTATTCTAAGATTCCAATGTACATTATTCAATTATAATTACAACACATTCTTACAATCTGAGATTAAATTCTAGATTTCTGTCATTGCTCACATGTGGTACAATACTTACAAAATATACCTAACACACAGTTTTACTTTACGTGGTCTACAATTTATACTGCCCAAAATACATATGTACATAACCCACATTTCCTGTGTACGGAACCTCTAAAAGTATGAAGGAGTTATATAATACTTGCCGGTAATAAGGCTCCGGCTATACCTTACACAAATACCAAATTAAAAATCCGGAAGAAGAGGTGGCATGAACCACACAGGGCCCCGAGAGGAGAGGGGCTCACCAAAATAGCTGATAGGACGTAGAGGAGGCACTACTGTCGTTGGGTTCGAGTACCTGCTATAGAACCACCTACAATCATCACAAGAATGTAGCGCCCCCGGCAAAGGGACGTCAGTACATTTGAATTGTACTGGTATGTATGAACAAACATTACTCTAAGTAAACTCAACAATGCACAGGCAAGAGACAGACATAGAGTCACACAATCACTGCGCAAGATATAGAAAGAAACACAATGGAAGTTCCACAATTTTCATTTCATCACAATTACAATCGCAATTCAACCCTTGTCCCTTCTCAACATTTCACCCTTATTTCTTCTGTTGCGGCGCGTAACCCGATCCCACCTGTCAATCACAATCATTTATTAAGTTTCTGTTGCAGCGTGCAACCCGATCCCACCGGACAATCACAATCATTTGTCGTGTTTCTGTTGCGGCGTGCAACCTGATCCCACCGGACAATCACATCATACCCTTATCACTTCTCACATATCACTCTTATCCCTCCTATTGCGGCGCGTAACCCAATCCCACCAAACAATCATATCTCATATCAACAATGACAATTCATAATTCAATCACAGAAAATTTCAGCAATAGGAATACAGCTTCTTTACAACCCACAATACGTATAAAAAGAAAATCATTCCACAACAAACCTTACCAAACAGTGAATCATATACGGTATTTCCACAGCCTTTTTACTTAATTACATCACACCACAACTTCTTTTTATTACTTGTTACACAGCCTTTAGCATATACATTCATACTCTTGGATTTATTATCCTACTAGCATCATTTCACACAACATAGTAGTGTGGTGATCAACTAAAGACAGACAGGGAATACACTTCACGCTTCAACACAATTCGAACAACCAGTTGCACATATTCACACCAATACACGTGCCGTATGCTCGAACACCACAAAGCAATTTTACAAATATTAAAGTTAGCCATACATACCTGGAGTCGAGTTTCCCTTTTTAATTTCTATCGCAATTCACCGAACCGTCTAGCACTATCAATCTTGTTCACAATGCGACACATTTACCTTAGAATTAGGAGTCTCGAATTCATTTGAGCATTTTATCAAACACTATGTGATCCCTTAGCTTAACTAAATCCTTTTTAGTGAAATATTAATCTACTTTCTTCCCTTTACTAGGTTATGGAAGATTATTCAATGCATGCAAGGTCTCAACTTTCATTCTCAAGAACCAACCTATGTGTGTTTTATTCTTAGCTAAATTCTGTGAATTTGGGGAAATAGTGTGAAGACTTACCTTTTATGATGAAGAGGATGACGACTACTCGATAAACTTCCAGGCCTGAGTAGAGATGGAGGACCAATTTGGGGAAGATGAGGACTTCTCTCTCTAGAACCCACTCTTATTTATCTCTATTTTGTATATAATCCAGTTAAAATGAAAGAGGGTAGGGGTTAAATGAAGCTGGAGTGGAGTATAAAAGTTTAGAAAATTACAATTTTGTGTCAAATATGCGGTCAGGAATGCGATCGCATTCCTGACATGCGGTCCGCAGAGTTGACCGCAGAATGGCCCCCAGGTGGGCAAAAATTTGAAAACAATCTGCCCAGGTATGCGACCACTATGCGATGCGCATACTCGTTATGCGATCAAATAGTGCATCACATAACACCCCTCCCCAAAACTCAAAGGCAATAATGCGATAGCTATGCGGTCCGCAGAACCGAAATGCGGTCGCAAATTTGACCGCATAGTTGTCCTTCAGTTGGGCAGTGATCTGCCCGTGTATGCGACCACTATGCGGTCCGCATACACGTTATGCTATTGCATAGTGCGTCTCATAACACCCAATTTCTGGAAAATTTAATTCCTTAACTCCCGGGGTACTTTTTGTTCAAATTAGGTCCGTTTTAGGAATTTCCACAGTAAAAGCAACTCGCGGACTCGTTCGGGTATTATTTTAAGCAAGAAAATTTACGGGTCTCTACATTCTCCCCCCCTTAAAATCATTCGTCCTCGAATGAGGATTTTGGAAATCGTTTGGTTTTGAAAACATGATATGCAAACTTTCCTATTTACACTAACTTCAATATTTTTAGAAAATTTAGCCAGAGTTTCCTTTGTAATTAGGCCTATCTACCTGTCAGAGAGCCCCCGAAACACATTTCCAAGCTCTATTACACAGTTTTAACCATTCAATAGCTCACACACCAAGTTGTTACCTCAACAATTTACAATACTTGATCACTTTATCAACTACGCATAAATCATTCTCCTTACCTCACAATTGCACATGATTTAATTAGTGTGACATATTTGCACATAACTTTGGGCCATTTCAGTGCGCCCCATACATTTCAATCACCTGAATAAATCATAGACAATTTATTTAACCATTACCAATCTAGACTACCATTAATCACTTACTTAGCACATTTGTTTCACAAAACTTTTATTAGCTTTAAAGGGGTCACATATTTTTCAAGTAAGGGCAGCACAAACAATTGTGGTATGCATAGAAAAGTTACAACAACAAGGCATTTTAGGGGAAAACAAGATAGGGTCCCTTCTTATGCAACATTAACCACAACTTACAATTGCCTAGGAATAGGAACACGCACGATTCACTACTAGACTCATTCAAACAAGTGGGGGTACTTTTCTTTCATTTCCTTCTCCGCTTCCCATGTGGCTTCTTCGACTTGCTGACTTCGCCATAACACTTTGACTGAAGCAACTTCCTTATTTCTCAATTTACGGACTTGCCTATCAAGAATAGCAACCACAACTTCTTCATATGATAGCTCTTCATTTACCTCAATGGTTTCGACTGGCACGATGGTGGATGGATCTCCAATTAACTTCTTCAACATGGACACGTGGAACACTGGGTGCACTAATGACACTTAGGGGGCAATTCCAACCTATAAGCTACTTGCCCTATCCTTTGAGCAATCCGATACGGCCCAATGTACCTGGGGCTAAATTTTCCTTTCTTCCCAAACCGCATCACTCCCTTCATGGGAGACACCTTTATGAACACCTAATCATCTACTTGGAATTCTAATTCTCTCTAGTGAACATCGGCGTAAGATTTCTGGCGACTCTGAGCAGTTTTCATCCTTTCCTAAATGATTCTAACTTTATCCATAGCTTGGTGCACAAGAGCTGGTCCTAACAATTCTGCTTCACCAACCTCGAACCATCCGATCGGAGATCTACACCTCCTTCCATACAATGCCTCAAACAGGCCCATTCGGATGCTAACATGGAAGCTATTATTATATGGAAACTCGAAAAACGGCAAATGATCATCACAATTACCCTTGAAGTCTAAAACACAAGCCCGTAGCATATCTTCGAGCGTCTGAATAGTCCGCTCTGCCTGACCATCAGTCTGTGGATGGAAAGTCGTGCTGAGATTTACCTGAGTACCCAAACCTTGCTGATATTACCGCCAAAAATTAGCTGTAAACTGGGCCCCTCGATCTGAGATAATAGAAACTGGAGTGCCATGAAGTCTAACTATCTCCTTGATGTACAATTGAGCATACTGTTCCGCTGTGTCAGTGGACTTGACTGGCAAAAAGTGAGCTGATTTCGTGAGCCGATCCATTATCACCCAAATCGAGTCGAACTTGCGCTGAGTGCGAGGTAACCCTACCATGAAATCCATATTAATCATTTACCACTTCCACATTAGCATTTACACAAGCTGGGTTAACCCACCGGGCCTCTGACGCTCGGCCTTCACCTGTTGACAATTTGAACATTTGGATACAAGGCCACATCCCTCTTCATACCGCTCCACCAATATATTTCCTGGAGATCATGATACATTTTTTTAGAACCTGGGTGCACTTAATACCTGGAGCTATGAGCCTCCGCCATTACCCTCTCCCGAAGATTATTTACATCTGGAACACATAGCCTACCTTGACATCACAACACAACATTATTGTTGCCGAGTGAAAATGCTGAAATCTTGTTATTTAGAACTGCCTCCTTCAATTGTGCCAACGCTGGATCACTAAACTACTTTTCTCTGACTTCCGCTACCAGTGACGATACTGCCCCATTATGCGCCATAACCTCCCCTTCGCCTGAGGTCGAAAGACAAACCCCCAAACTGGCCAATTGCTAATCCCTCCGAAGCAAGGACCTCTGATCCGCTTCCAAATGAGCCAAACTACCCATAGATTTCCGACTGAGAGCGTCGGCCACTACATTCGCCTTCCATGGATGGTACAAAATGTTCATATCATAATCTTTGAGCGATTCTAACCACCTCCACTGCCTTAGATTCAGTTCTTACTACTTGAATAAATACTGAAGACTCTTGTGGTCTGAGAACACGTCCACGTGGACCCCATAAAGATAATGCCGCCAAAATTTTAATGCAAACACCACTGCCGTGAGCTCCAAATCATGCGTCGAATAATTCTTCTTGTGATTCTTGAGTTTCCTTGAAGCATACGCTATAACCTTCCCATGTTGCATCAACACACATCCCCCACCAACCCATGAAGCATCGCAATAAACCACAAATCCCTCTATACCATCTGGAAAGGTCAATACCGGTGCCGAAGTCAATCTCGACTTCAATTCCTGAAAACTTTTCTCACAAGCGTCGGAACACTAGAACTTCACCGCTTTCTACGTCAATTTAGTCAATGGGGAGGCGAGGGTAAATAATCCCTCCACAAACCACCGATAATACCCAGCTAGACCCAAGAAACTGCGATTCTCTGTCGGGGTCATTGGTCTAGGACAATCTTTCACTTCCACGATCTTCTGGGGATCAACCTGAATCCTTTCTCTGGAAACAACATGACCCAAAAACGCGACTGATTCTAGCAAAAAGTTACATTTCGAAAATTTAGCATACAACTGGTGATGATGAAGAGTCTACAGGAATGCCCTGAGGTGATTAGCATGATCTACCCGATTCCGCGAGTAGACAAGGATGTCATCAATAAAAACAATCACGAAGGAGTCTAGAAATGGCTTGAAAACCCGATTCATAAGATCCATAAAAGCTGCGGGAGTATTGGTTAGCCCAAAGGACATTACCAAAAATTCAAAATGACCTTAACGAGTCCTGAAGGCGGTCTTAGGAATATCCTGCTCTCTAATCTTCAACTGATGATACCCAGACTGTAAATCTATTTTGGAGAAGAACCTCGCACCTTGCAATTGATCAAACAAATCATCTATTCGAGGCAATGGATACTTGTTTTTGATAGTGACTTTGTTGAGCTGAAAATAATCAATACACATCCGAAACGACCCATCCTTCTTTCTAACAAAAAGAACCGGAGCACCCCACGGTGACACACTCGGCCGAATGAACCCCTTTTCTAGTAAATCCCTCAACTTCTCTTAAACTCCCTTAACTTTGATGGCGCCATTCTGTATGGTGGAATAGATATTGGCTGCGTATCTAGTAGTACATCAATCCCGAAATCAATCTCCCTATCTGGCAGAATCCCTGGAAGCTCATCCGGAAACACTTCAAGAAACTAATTCACGACTGGCACGGACTCGGGGGCCAACACTTCTGAAGCGGTATCCGCTACCCTGACCAATTGATAGATACACCCCTTCTTAATCATCTTCGAGGCCTTAAGGCATGAGATAAACCTACCTTTTGGCATCACACCATTCCCCTTCCACTTAATAACCGGCTCATTAGGAAACTCTAGCCTCATGATTCTCGTTCGACGGTCGAGTTTAGCAAAGCACAAATAAAGCCAGTCCATTCCCATAATAATATCAAAATCTACCATCCCAAGCTCAATAAGATCGGCTGTGGTAACGCGACCACATACCGTGACAACACAATTCTTATAGACTCGCGCTGCTGTAATAGAATCACTAACCGGATTCGATACAGATAACGACTCATGAAGTTTTTCAGGTTCTATCCCAAAACTTGAGGCAATAAACGGAGTAACAAAAGACAAGGAGGACCCCGGATCAATAAGAGCATAACAATCAAGTTCTTGAACATTCAGAATACCTGTAACAACATCTGGAGAAGCCTCTGCGCTCTGGAGACCACTAAAAGCATAGAATCGGCTGGGTCCACCTCTACCACGAGCCCCACCCCTAATTGCACCACGTCCTGCTGGAGCTGGAGGACGAACTGAAGATGTGGTGGCTGAAGAACCGGATGAATAGGAAAATCCCCTACCCATGCTCTAGCTGGGCGCACGACAATCCCGATGAAGATGACCCCTCACCCCACACCTTTAGTATATCGAGCGATCCAAATAACATGCCTCAATAAGGAACCCTCCGCACTTAGGGCACGGAGTCCTCCCCTGCTGCTGGAACCTTCCTTCGGGACGACCTGACTAATGGGGTCTCCTGCTGTCGGATCCTTGTCTCCAATGACTATTCGGCTGATAACGGTGCACGAACGGCGGTGCACTGGCTGAGGACTGTGCATAAGACTGGGATGGCCCTGATGGCCCCCTCCCCTGAACTGATCTCCCCCCTGCAACTGCACTACCTGAGTGACCCACTGACCGGGCTCTACTACTACTCTCCCTGTCTGCCCGTATCTTCAACTTTCTAGCCTCCGTGGCCTGGGCGAACCCCATGATCTTTCCATAATTCATATCCAATTGTAAAGCTGCTGTAGCAGCCTCATTCACAACCAAAGGACTGAGACCCTGAACAAATCGTCGAACTCGAGCATCCATGGTCGACACTAACTTACGAGCATACTTGGACAACCTTACGAACTCCATGTGGTACTCCCAAACACACATACTGCCCTGATAGAGGACCTCAAACTCAGTAGCACGGGCTGCCACAGTCTCGGCAGGCAAAAAGTGATCCATGAACGCATCCACAAACTTTCCCCATCTAGCCGAAGGACTTCCCTCCCCACGGGAACCCTCCCACATCTCGAACCAGGAATATGCTGCCCCCCTCAGCCTGTACGAAGCTAACCCGACCCTCTCCATCTTTGTAGCCTTCATTACCCGAAGGGTCTTTTACATCCCATCAAGAAAATCCTGTGGATCGGCCTCTGGATCTGTACCTGAGAACTCTAGAGGGGCGAACCGCAGAAACTAGTTGACTCTGGAGCCGGGTAAATCTCCCTGTCCACAGGAGGACGCAGAGGTAGCATGAGATCTTTAGGCCTGAGCGGCCACCAACTGAGTTAACATATGAATAACTCCTCTGAGGTCCCCCTCGGACGTACCGGGACCGGAAGCTGGAACCGTAGAGGGATCAGGAATATCAGCGGGAGGGAATGCAGCACCCTCCTCCGCCGCAGGAACAGGAATGCTTTGATCCGGAATAGAAGGGTTACGAAGATTCAAGGTCGGGGAGTCACTCTCACCCGCACTATCTGGTACAGAATTCACAGTCACCCCCGGGGTGGCATTGGCCTCAAGGCCGAGTCGAGCTCTCTTCTTTGGTGCCACTACAGAAAATTTCGGAACAAAGCACGAATTAGGCAAGGAGATTTTCACTTTCCACCTCACCGCATGATATAGAATAACAATGAAAAGAGTAATTCCTAAATGTCCATGTAGCCCCCTAATTATAGATGTGGTCAACAACACACCGATAAGAAGGGCTCTACTAGACACGGCTCCGAGACATCCTAGGAATCTTTTAAAACCTTAGGCTCTGATACCAAGTTTGTCACGCCCCAAAACCGAGGGACACGACCGGCGCTCGACTGGGTAGCCCCAATCAAGCGGACCTGGATTCCTTTTTCCATCCCACGTATTATTCTAAGATTCCAATGTACATTATTCAATTATAATTACAACACATTCTTACAATCTGAAATTAAATTCAAGATTTCTATCATTGCTCACATGTGGTACAATACTTACAAAATATACATAACACATAGTTTTACTATATGTGGTCTACAAGTTATACTGCCACAAATACATATGTACATAACCCACATTTCCCGTCTACGGAGCCTCTAAGAGTACGAAGGAGTTATATAATACTTGCGGGTAACAAGGCTCCGGCTATACATTACACAAATACCAAAATAAAAATCCGGAAGAAGAGGTGGCATGAACCATACAGGGCCCTGAGAGGAGAGGGCCTCACCAAAACAGCTGATAGGACATAGAGGAGGCACTACTGTCGGTGGGGTGGAGTACCTGCTATAGAACCACCTACAATCATCACAAGAATGTAGCGCCCCCTGCAAAGGGACATTAGTACATTTGAATTGTACTTGTATGTATGAACAAACTTTACTCTAAGTAAACTCAACAATGCACAGGCAAGAGATAGACAGAGAGTCACACAATCACTGCGCAAGATATAGAAAGAAACACAATGGAAGTTCCACAATTTACATTTCGTCACAATTACAATCGCAATTCAACCCTTGTCCTTTCTCAACATTTCACCCTTATTTCTTCTGTTGCGGCGCAACCTGATCCCACCTGTCAATCACAATCATTTATTATTTTCTGTTGCGGCGTGCAACCCGATCCCGCCGGAAATTCACAATCATTTGTTGTGTTAATTTTTGGCATGCAACCCGATCCCACCGGACAATCTCATCACACCCTTATTACTTCTCATATATCAGCCTTATCCTTCCTGTTGCGGCGCGCATCCCGATCCCACCAAACAATCATATCTCATATAAACAATGACAATTCACAATTCAATCATAGAAAATTTCAGCAATAGGAATACAGCTTCTTTACAACCCACAATACGTATAAAAAGAAAATCGTTCCACAACAAACCTTACCAAACAGTGAATCATATACGGTATTTTCACAGCCTTTTTATTCAATTACATCACACCACAACTCCTTTTCATTACTTGTTACACAGCCTTTAGCATATACATTCATACTCTTGGATTCATTATCCTACTAGCATCATTTCACACAGCATAGTAGTGTGGTGATCAACTAAAGACAGACAAGGAATACACTTCACGCTTCAAAGCAATTCGAACAACCAGTTGCACATATTAACACTAATACACGTGCCGTATGCTCGAACACCACAAAGCGATTTTAGAAAGATTAAAGTTAGCCATACATACCTGGAGTCGAGTTTCCCTTTTTAATTTTTATCGCAATTTACCGAACCGTCTAGCACCATCAATCTGGTTCACAATGCGACATATTTACCTTAGAATTAGGAGTCTCGAATTCATTTGAGCATTTTATCAAACACTATGTGATCCCTTAGATTAACTAAACCCTTTTTAGTGAAAGATTACTCTACTTGCTTCCCTTTACTAGGTTATGGAAGATTATTCACATGCATGCAAGGTCTCAACTTTCATTCTCAAGAACCAACCTATGTGTGTTTTATTCTTAGCCAAATTATGTGAATTTGGGGAAATAGGGTGAAGACTTACCTCTTATGATGAAGAAGATGACGACTACTCGATAAACTTCCAGGCCTGAGTAGAGATGGAGGACCAATTTGGGGAAGATGAGGACTTCTCTCTCTAGAATCCACTCTCACTTCTCTCTATTTTGTTTAGACTCCAGTTAAAATGAAAGGGGGTAGGGGTTAAATGAAGCTGGGGTCGGGTATAAAAGTTTAGAAAATTAAAATTTCGTGTCAAATATGCGGTCAGGAATGCGATCGCATTCTTGACATGCGGTCCGTAGAGATGACCGCAGAATGGCCCCCAGATGTGCCAAAATTTGAAAACAATCTGCCCAGGTATGCGACCACTATGCGATCTGCATACTCGTTATGCGATTGCATAGTGTGTCGCATAACACCCCTCCCCAAAACTCAAAGGCAATAATGCGACAGCTATGCGGTCCATAGAACCGAAATGCGATCGTAGATTGGACCGCATAGTTGTCCTTCAGTTCGGCAGTGATCTGCCCGTGTATGCGACCACTATGCGGTCCGCATACGCGTTATGCGATCGCATAGTGCGTCGCATAACACCCAATTTCTGGAAAATTTAATTCCTTAACTCCCGGGGTACTTTTTGTTCAAATTAGGTCCGTTTTAGGAATATCCACAGTAAAAGCAACTCGGGGACTCGTTCGGGCATTATTTTAAGCAAGTAATTTTACGGGCCTCTACATTCTCCCCCCCCCCTACATTCATTTTTCCTCAAATGAGGATTTTGGAAATCGTTTGGTTTTGAAAACATGATATGCAAACTTCCCGATTTACACTAACTTCAATATTTTCAGAAAATTTCGCCAGAGTTTCCTTTGCAATTAGGCCTATCTACCTGTCAGAGAGCCCCCGAAACACATTTCCAAGCACTATTACACAGTTTTAACCATTCAATAGCTCACACACCAAGTTGTTACCTCAACAATTTACAGTATTTGATCACTTTATCAACTATGCATAAATCATTCTCCTTACCTCACAATTGCACATGATTCAATTAGTGTGACATATTTGCACATAACTTTGGGCCATTTCAGTGCGCCCCATACAGTTCAATCACCTCAATAGATCATAGACAATTCATTTAACCATTACCAATCTACACTACCATTAATCACTTACTTAGCACATTTGTTTCACAAAACTTTTATTAGCTTTAAAGGGGTCACATATTTTTCAAGTAAGGGCAGCACAAACAATTGTGGTATGCATAGAAAAGTTACAACAACAAGGCATTTTAGGGGAAAACAAGATAGGGTCCCTTCTTATGCAACATTAACCACAACTTACAATTGCCTAGGAATAGGAACACACACGATTCACTACTAGACTCATTCAAACAAGTGGGGGTACTTTTCTTTCATTTCCTTCTCCGCTTCCCATGTGGCTTCTTCGACTTGCTGACTTCGCCATAACACTTTGACTGAAGCAACTTCCTTATTTCTCAATTTACGGACTTTCCTATCAAGAATAGCAATCGAACATTCTTCATATGATAGATCTTCATTTACCTCAATGGTTTCGACTGGCACGATGGTGGATGGATCTTCAATTAACTTCTTCAACATGGACACGTGGAACACCGGGTGCACTAATGACAACTCAGGGGGCAATTCCAACCTATAAGCTACTTGCCCTATCCTTTGAGCAATCCGATACGGCCAGATGTACCTGGGGCTCAATTTACCTTTCTTCCCAAACCGCATCACTCCCTTCATGGGAGACACCTCTAAGAACACCCAATCATCTACTTGGAATTCTAATTCTCTCCGGTGAACATCGGCGTAAGATTTCTGGAGACTCTGAGCAGTTTTCATCCTTTCCTAAATGACTCTAACTTTCTCCATAGCTTGGAGCACAAGATCTGGTCCTAACAATTCTGCTTCACCAACCTCGAACCATCCGATCGGAGATCTACACCTCCTTCCGTACAATGCCTCAAACAGGGCCATTTAGATGCTAGCATGGAAGCTGTTATTATATGCAAACTCGACAAGCGGCAAATGATCATCCCAATTACCCTTGAAGTCTAAAACACAAGCCCGTAGCATATCTTCGAGCGTCTGAATAGTCCGCTCTGCCTGAACGTCAATCTGTGGATGGAAAGCCGTGCTGAGATTTACCTGAGTACCCTAACCTTGTTGAAATTTCCGCCAAAAATTAGCTGTGAACTGGGCCCCTTGATCTGAGATTATAGTAACTGAAGTGCCATGAAGTCTAACTATCTCCTTGATGTACAATTGAACATACTGTTCCGCTATGTCAAGGGACTTTACTGGCAAAAGGTGAGCTGATTTCGTGAGTCGATCCACTATCACCTAAATCGAGCCGAACTTGTGTTGAGTGCGAGGTAACCCTACCAAGAAATCCATATTAATCATTTCCCACTTCCACATTGGCATTTCCACAAGCTGGGTTAACCCACCGGGCCTCTGATGCTCGGCCATCACCTGTTGACAATTTGAACATTTGGATACAAGGTCCGCCACATCCCTCTTCATACCTCTCCACCAATAGATTTCCCGGAGATCATGATACATTTTTGTAGAACCTGGGTGCACAGAATACTGGAGCTATGAGCCTCCGCCATTACCCTCTCCCAAAGATTATCTACATCTGGAACACATAGCCTACCTTGACATCGCAACACTCCATCATTGATGCCGAGTGAAAATGCCGAAATCTTGTTATTTAGAACTGCCTCCTTCAATTGTGCCAACGCTGGATCACTAAACTGCTTTTCTTTGAGTTCCGCTACCAGTGACGATTCTGCCCCATTATGCGCCATAACCTCCCCTTCGCCTAAGGTCGAAAGACAAACCCCCAAACTGGACAATTAATAAACCTCCCGAGCCAAGAGCCTCTGATCCTCTTCCAAATGAGCCAAACTACCCATAGACTTCGGACTGAGAGCGTCGGCCACCACATTCGCCTTCCCTGGATGGTACAAAATGTTTATATCATAATCTTTGAGCAATTCTAACCACCTCCGCTGCCTTAGATTCAGTTCCTACTGCTTGAATAAATACTGAAGACTCTTGTGGTCTGAGAACACGTCCACGAGGACCCCATAAAGATAATGCTGCCAAATTTTTAATGCAAACACCACTGCCGCGAGCTCCAAATCATGCATCGGATAATTCTTCTTGTGATTCTTGAGTTGCCTTGAAGCATACGCTATAACCTTCCCATGTTTCATCAACACACACCCCACACCAACCCTTGAAGCATCGCAATAAACCACAAATCCCTCTATACCTTCTGGCAAGGTCAATACCGGTGCCGAAGTCAATCTCGACTTCAATTCCGAAAAAATTTTCTCACAAGCGTCGGACCACTAGAACTTCACCGCTTTCTGCGTCAATGGGGAGGCGAGGGTAGAGAATCCCTCCACAAACCTCCGATAATACCCAGCTAGACCCAAGAAACTGCGAATCTCTGTCGAGGTCGTTGGTCTAGGACAAACTTTCACTGCCGCGATCTTCTGGGGATCAACCTGAATCCCTTCTCTGGAAACAACATGACCCAAAAACGCGACTGATTCTAGCAAAAACTCACATTTCGAATATTTAGCATACAACTGGTGATGATGAAGAGTCTACAGGACTACCCTGAGGTGATTAGCATGATCTACCCGACTCCGCGAGTAGACAAGGATGTCATAAATAAAAACAATCACGAAGGAGTCTAGAAATGGATTGAAAACCCGATTCATAAGATCCATAAAAGCTGCTGCAGCATTGGTCAGCCCAAAGGACATTACCAAAAATTCAAAATGACCTTAACGAGTCCTGAAGGCGGTCTTAGGAATATCCTGCTCTCTGATCTTCAACTGATGATGCCCAGACCGTAAATTAGATTTGGAGAAGAACCTCGCACCTTGCAATTGATCAAACAAATCATCTATTCGAGGCAATGGATACTTGTTTTTGATGACTTTGTTGAGCTGCCGATAATCAATACACATACGAAGCGACCCATCCTTCTTTCTAACAAAAAGAACCGGAGCACTCCACGACGACACACTCGGCCGAATGAACCCCTTTTCTAATAAATCCTTCAGCTGCTCCTTTAACTCCCTTAACTCTGATAGCGCCATTCTGTATGGTGGAATAGATATTGGTTGCGTATCTGGCAGTACATCAATCCCGAAATCAATCTCCCTATCTGGCAGAATCCCTGGAAGCTCATCCAGAAACACTTCAAGAAACTCATTCACGACTGGCACGGACTCGGGGGCCAACACTTCTGAAGCGGTGTCCGCTACCCAGACAAAATGATAGATACACCCCTTCTTAATCATCTTCGAGGCCTTAAGGCAGGAGATAAACCTACCTTTCGGCATCACACCATTCCCCTACCACTCAATAACCGACTCATTAGGAAACTCTAGCCTCATGATTCTGGTTTGATGGTCGAGTTTAGCAAAGCACGAATAAAGCCATTCCATTCCCATAATAATATCAAAATCTACCATCCCAAGCTCAATAAGATCGGCCGAGGTAACGCGACCACATACCGTGCCAACACAATTCTTATAGACTCGCGCTGCTGTAACAGAATCACCAACCGGAGTCGATACAGAGATCGACTCATGAAGTTGTTCGGGTTCTATCCCAAAACTTGAGGCAATAAACGGGGTAACAAGACAAGGAGGACCCCGAATCAATAAGAGCATAACAATCAAGTGCTTGAACATTCAGAATACCTGTAACAACATCTGGAGAAGCTTCTGCGCTCTGGCGACCACTCAAAGCATAGAATCACCTGGGTCCACCTCTACCACGAGCCCCACCCCTAATTGCACCACGTGCTGGAGCTGGAGGACAGACTGAAGATGTGGCGGCTGAAGAACCGGATGAATGGGAAAATCCCCTACCCATGCTCTAGCTGGGCGCCCGACAATCCCGCTGAATATGACCCCTCACCCCACACCTGTTGTATATCGAGCGATCCAAATAACATGCCTCAGTATGGAACCCTCCGCACTTAGGGCACGGAGCCCTCCCCTGCTGCTGGAACCTTCCTCCGGGACGACCTGACTAATGGGGTCTCCTGCTGTCGGATCCTGGTCTCCAATGACTATTCGGCTGATAACGGTGCACGGACGGCGGTGCACTGGCTGAGGGCTGTGCATAAGACTGAGATGGCCCTGATGGCCCCCTCCCCTGAACTGATCTCCCCCCTGCAACTGCGCTCCCTGAGTGACCCACTGAACGGGCTCTGCAGCTACTCTACCTGTCTGCCCGTATCTTAAACTTTCTAGCCTTCGTGGCCTGGGCGAACCCCACGATCTATCCATAATTCATATCCGAGTGTAAAGCCGCTGTAGCAGCCTCATTCACAACCAAATGAGTGAGACCCTGAACAAATCGTCGAACTCGAGCGTCCATGGTCGACACTAACTGAGGAGCATACTTGGACAACCTTACGAACTCCATGTGGTACTCCCAAACACTCATATTGCCCTGCTTAAGGACCTCAAACCCAGTAGCATGGGCTGCCACTGTCTCAGCAGGCAAAAAGTGATCCGTGAACGCATCCACGAACTCTCCCCATCTAGCCGAAGGACTTCCCTCCCCACGGGAACCCTCCCACATCTCGAACCAGGAATATGCTGCCCCCCTCAGCCTGTACGAAGATAACTTGACCCTCTCCTTCTTTGTAGCCTTCATCACCCGAAGGGTCTTGTACATCCCATCAAGAAAATCCTGTGGATCGGCCTCTGGATCTGTACCTGAGAACTCTGGAGGGGCGAACCGCAGAAACTAGTTGACTTGGAAGCCGGGTAAATCTCCCTGTCCGCTGGAGGACGCAGAGGTAGCATGAGATCATTAGGCCTGAGCGGCCACCAACTGAGTTAACATATGAATAACTCCTCTGAGGTCCCCCTCGGACGTATCGGAATCGGAAGCTGGAACCGTAGAGGGATCAGGAATATCAGCAGAAGGGATTGCAGCACCCTCCTCCGTCGCAGGAACAGGAATGCTTTGATCCGGAATAGAAGGGTCAGGAAGATTCCAGGTCGGGGAGTCACTCTCACCCGCACTATCTGGTACAGAATTCACAGTCACCCCTGGGGTGGCATTGGCCTCAAGGCCGAGTCGAGCTCTCTGCTTTGGTGCCATTACTGAAAATTTCGGAACAAAGCACGAATTAGGCAAGTAGATTATCACTTTCCACCTCACCGCACGATATAGAATAACAATGAAAAGAGTAATTTCCTAAATGTCCATGTAGCCCCTAAATTATAGATGTGGTCGACAACACACCAATAAGAAGGGCTCTACTAGACACGGCTCCGAGACATCCTAGGACTCTTTTAAAACCTTAGGCTATGATACCAAGTTTGTCACGCCCCAAAACCGAGGGACACGATCGGCGCTCGACCGGGTAGCCCCAATCAAGCGGACCTGGATTCCTTTTTCCATCCCACGTATTATTCTGAGATTCCAATGTACATTATTCAATTATAATTACAACACATTCTTACAATCTGAAATTAAATTTAAGATTTCTGTCATTGCTCACATGTGGTACCATACTTACAAAATATACATAACACACAGTTTTACTATATTTGATCTACAAGTTATACTGCCCAAAATACATATGTACATAACCAACATTTCCTGTCTACGGAGCCTCTAAGAGTATGAAGGAGTTATATAATACTTGCGGGTAACAAGGCTACGGCTATACATTACACAAATACCACAATAAAAATCTGGAAGAAGAGGTGGCATGAACCACACAGGGCCCCGAGAGGAAAGGGGCTCTCCAAAACAGATGATAGGACATAGAGGAGGCACTACTGTCGGTGGGCTGGAGTACCTGCTATAGAACCACCTACAATCATCACAAGAATGTAGCGCCCCCGGCAAAGGGACGTTAGTACATTTGAATTGTACTGGTATGTATGAACAAACTTTACTCTAAGTAAACTCAACAATGTACAGGCAAGAGACAGACATAGAGTCAAACAATCACTGCGCAAGATATAGAAAGAAACACAATGGAAGTTCCACAATTTTCATTCCATCACAATTACAATCACAATTCAACCCTTGTCCCTTCAAAACTTTTCACCCTTATTTCTTCTGTTGTGGCGCGTAACCCGATCACACCTGTCAATCACAATCATTTATTATGTTTCTTTTGCGGCGTGCAACTCGATCCCACTGGACAATCACAATCATTTGTTGTGTTTCTGTTGCGGCGTGCAACCCGATCCCATCGGACAATCACATCACACCCTTATCACTTCTCACATATCACCCTTATCCCTCCTAATGCGGAGCGCAACCCGATCCCACCAAACAATCATATCTCATATCAACAATGACAATTCACAATTCAATAACAGAAAATTTCAGCAATAGGAATACATCTTCTTTACATCCCACAATACATATAAAAGGAAAATCGTGCCACAACAAACCTTACCAAACAGTGAATCATATACGATATTGCCACAAACTTTTTATTCAATTACATCACACCTTAACTCCTTTTCATTACTTGTTACACATCCTTTAGCATATACATTCATACTCTTGGATTCATTATCCTACTAGCATCATTTCACACAGCATAGTAGTGTGGTGATCAATTAAAGACAGACAAGGAATACACTTCACGCTTTAACACAATTCGAACAACCAATTGCACATATTCACACCAATACACGTACCGTATGCTCGAACACCACAAAGTAATTTTACAAAGATTAAAGTTCGCCATACATACCTGGAGTCGAGTTTCCCTTTTTAATTTCTATCGCAATTCACCGAACCGTCTAGCACCGTCAATCTAGTTCACAATGCGACACATTTACCTTAGAATTAAGAGTCTCTAATTCATTTGAGCATTTTATCAAACATTATGTGATCCCTTAGCTTAACTAAACCCTTTTTAGTGAAAGATTACTCTACTTGCTTCCCTTTACTAGGTTATGGAAGATTATTCACATGCATGCAAGGTCTCAACTTTCATTCTCAAGAACCAACCTATGTGTGTTTTATTCTTAGCTAAATTCTGTGAATTTGGGGAAATAGGGTGAAGACTTACCTCTTATGATGAAAAAGATGATGACTACTCGATAAACTTCCAGGCCTGAGTAGAGATGGAGGACTAATTTGGGGAAGATGAGGACTTCTCTCTCTAGAACCCACTCTCACTTCCCTCTATTTTGTTTAGAATCCAGTTAAAATGAAAGGGGGTAGGGGTTAAATGAAGCTGGGGTCGGGTATAAATGTTTAGAAAATTAAAATTCCGTGTCAAATATGCGGTCAGGAATGCGATCGCATTCTTGACATGTGGTCCGCAGAGTTGACCGCAGAATGGCCCCCAGGTGGGCCAAAATTTGAAAACAATCTGCCCAGATATGCGACCACTATGCAATCCGCATACTCGTTATGCGATCGAATAGTGCGTCGCATAACACCCCTCCCCAAATCTCAAAGGCAATAATGCGACAACTATGCGGTCGGCAGAACCAAAATGCGGTCGCAGATTGGTCCGCATAGTTGTCCTTCAATTGGGCAGTGATATGCCCATGTATGCGATCACTATGCGGTCCGCATACACGTTATGCGATCGCATAGTGCGTCGCATAACACCCAATTTCTGGAAAATTTAATTCCTAAACTCCCGGGGTACTTTTAGTTCAAATTAGGTCCGTTTTAGGTATTTCCACAGTAAAAGCAACTCGGGGACTCGTTCGGGCATTATTTTAAGCAAGAAAATTTACGGGTCTTTACACACCCCCTAGCCCGGGTATATAATTGGTTTTGGAATCCGACCCCAAATTGAGGTATAAATTCCAAAATTTCAATTTTCTTAGGTTTTTCCCAAAATTCCCAATTTCCCCATGAAAACCCTAGATTCTAGGATGAAATCTTGTAAAAAGAAGTTAAGGAGTAAAGAAATTGAGTTAGAAATCACTTACAAATGCTTTGGAGTAGAAAGAATGTTTATAAATTCGCCTATTATGTTTTTAGGGTTTTGAAAAATAGAAAATAACTAAAAATCCCGTTTATATATACCCTCCAAGGCCTCCACCGCGGACCGCGCTGGAGCGACCGCGGCCGAGGAGGACTCATTGCAGACCTGCTGAAACCCCCCCACCGCAGACCGCGCAAGGGCGACCGCGACCGCGACCGCGAAGGGTCGACCGCGGACCTCGCTACCGGTTCAGAGACCTTGCCCCCTTTTGATCTGCAACTGTTGTGTTCTAACTCTAAAAACACTCTGGAACATACCCGAAACTCCCCCGAGCCCTCGGGGCTCAACACCAATTATACACACAACCTCAAAAGAAACATCCTACGGACTCACTCGTGCAGTTACACCACCAAAATAACATCAAATAGCGAATTAGGCCTCGAAATCATTGAAGTATTTCACAACATCTTAAACTCTCATATTTTTCCACTTTTAGTCTGAATCACGTCAAACTTAGTCCGTTACTTACCAAATTCCACAGATAACTCATAATAAACATATTGAACCTGTCCCGAGTTCCGGAACCATAATACGGGCCCGATCACATAGGTTTCACATCAAATTTCATTTTCAAAAGCCTTTATATTTTTTCAGAAAACAATTTTCTTTAAAAATTAATTTCTCAGACTTAGGATTTCGGAATTCGATTCCGGGCATACACCCAAGTCCCATATTTTCCGTCTACCAAAAATGTTGACCAAAGTCAACTTTATTCAAATAATCATCATAAATTCAACATTTTATCAATTTTCCACATAAAGGTTTCCCAGCTACGCGCCCGGACTGCGCACGCATATCGAGGTGAGATAAACAGAGGCTTTCAGGGCCTTGGAGCACAGATTTAGTTAAAATTACACGGGATGACCTTTTGGGTCATCACAATTTCATAACAATTCCTTGGTAAATTCTCATTTTTATCAAAACCCTAGGTTTTACTCTAAACCCATGATTTCTACTAATATATATGTGTTAATCTACCCAAAATTCAAGTATTAAACTCACTTTCTAGTAGGAATTACTTACCTTACAATTGCTAGGTCGAATCTCACTTTTGTAAGCTCCCCAAGTCGACAAACATGAGCGAAAATGGTGTAAAAATGCCTAAGTCCCGCATTTAAAACGACTACAATGCCTTCAGGGTTTTTGCACCTGTAGCTTGAGGACCGCACTTGCGGTCTCGCATCTGCGAGCCTTGAAGGAGATCAAGGGTCGCACTTGTGGAACGGAGCCGGCACCTGCGGCTCCGCTTCTGTGGGAAGTGGGTCGCACCTGTAGAACTAAGCAGCCCCTCTGAGGCCGCATCTGCAAGGCATTTGACCGTGCCTATGGTCTTGCATCTGCAACTGATCCTTCGCAGGTGCGGTCGCACCAAATCTGGTGCACCAGCAGCTCTTTTAGAGCTTGGTTTGCCTCGCGCGTTGTCCGAATGGCATCCGCGCCCACTCGCGGCCCCGACCAAATATGCCAACAAGTCCTAAACCATAATACGGACTCTCTCAAGCCTTCGGAACGTCCGAAACAACACTCAATCTAAAAATCATACCCAAAACCAATTGGATTAAACTTAAGAACTTTAAATTCTTGAATTCGCTTTCAACACGCCGAAACACATCCATACTACTCGGGATGACACCAAATTTTGCGAGCAAGTCATAAATGACATAACATAACTATTCCCGATTTCGAAATTTCTTTCGGACCTGCATAACACAAAAACATGTTCCAAACCTCAATTTTTGAACTTAAGTAATCATACTATTTGGCGCCGAAACGCTCTAGGGTCATCCAAAACCCATTCCGAACATACGTCAAAGTCCTAAATCATCATACGAACCTATCAGAACCTTCAAATATCGATTCTGAGGTCGCTTATTAAAAATGTTGACTGAAGACAATCTTGGCCTTTAAGGCCAACCTTAAGGAACTAAGTGTTCCTATACCACTCCAACTACTCCAAACCTTGAACCAACCATCCACACAAGTTATAAATCAGTAAAAGCAACTACGGGAAGTCTCATTTAGGGGCGCGGGGTTCTAGAATGAAAAATGACCGGTCGGGTCCTTACATGTTGACAATCATACAGGTGTAGAAGACTGCGGTATAAATTAAAAGAAAGAATTGAGTGTAGGTCATAGACAAAGGATTGAATTGTTAAAAGATTGTATCATGGATATTCCATAGTGCTCATGCAAGGCTAAAGTAAATATGTAATACCATGAGGCATAGATCGGAAGATAGCTTAAGCTTACATAAAGGCTGGTCAGAAGGAAGAGGAAACTAAAGAGTTACATCAACAAAGTAAATCAGGAGTCTAATTATCGGAAATAGAAACTTATAGAAACTGTGATTAAGAACATAGCAAAATCACTATTAATATCAGAGGTACAAGAGAGAAAGTACAACCACTATATTCTATAACGACTTTACGAGAAAGCCAGTTAGAAGAGTACCATCCTCATAATAAGTCAGTATGAAGCTCCCACCGAATTGTGTGTGCACCAAAGGTGCAAGTGTTATAATAGAGCTTCAAGTTGTGGATGTGAACTATACCTTTCTGGATGGGAGGTCATGAAAGAGATAGAAGATATGATGTGATATTTTAAGGTAAGTAAGGTAAAGGTGAACAACGTACGAGATACTCAAATGAAGAAGGTTGTGAACAGTTCATACTTCGAATAGAAAGATAGAAGCGCGGAAATTCTGTATCCGGGAATGATAGCGGCATCGTCAGTGGCATATATTCCAGCCTATGGTTTCTAGGTACCGAGAGATCTAGTCAAGAGAGTAAAGAAGAGTTGGAGACAATGTGATGTCTCACTTGATGTTCCAGAATAACATAAGGAAATCTATGGTGCAAGCAAGTTGAAGGAAGGTGGGAAATAATATATGGGTAGGTCACAAGCTAAAGTATGGTAAGGCGACAAGGTTTTAGGAAGATAGGAGTAAGGATAAGAAAGGGAGAGTGAGAAGGTGACGAGAAGGGATAAGTCCTTACGATTAAGACCATGAATACAAGAAGAGCTAATGGTTTCTCCAAGTTATAGAAAGCTCAGTATAGCCTGAATGAACTCAAGGAGTCTAAGACTAGTAACATTTAGAAGAGATGGAATGATGCCCTGGTAATATAATGAGGGTGTAATTGTGACAAATAAAGGATGACGTTTGGGCCTTCAATTGAGTGATAATTTGAAAAAGAAAAGAAGGACTTTCATGAATTGTACAGTATTAAAATACCCACGTAAGGTGAATCACATTGGGATTCTATAAAATATGATTATGAAAGCATGGTATCTCCCCAGGTGGATCAGTCTAGTTATTTCAGATGTTCCTCGATGAGACGTGAGCCCTAGCGGCAGTGTTACATAAAAGGTCAAGTTATTAGTGGTAGATTACAGATCAATATTGAGGTGAATCAACAATGGAGGGATAAAGTTACAAAGTATGAGATGAGATTAGGCCGTCATTCTTAAGATAAACAGTAATGAGTAAGCATTGAAGGACTTAGACTTTGTCACATCCCCAAACCAAAGAGCACGATCGGCGCTCAAACGAATAAACCCGACTGAGCAATCCTGTTAGGTTTCATTCTGCCCAAACTAATTCATGAATAAATAGGAGATAACTTCTATCAATCATACTTTATAAATATTTCTATAACTTCCATGTTGTTTTCATTAGCAGTTTCAACCATAATATCCATAATATTACAATTTTTTTATAGATATGATGAAAAACATATTTACCAAATACCAATATTTCTAGTTTAATTCCTATACCCGGCACCACCCACAACATGTCTACAGAGCCTCTAAATACAACTGAAGAGAAATATGGAATTCCGGTAACAAAGCTCCAGCTATACCTCAAATTTACACGATAACCAAATGACGGGACCCCGAAATGGGGTGGGGATCAACAAGCTAGCTGGAAGGAACATACCACTATCGCTGATCGTTGTCGCCTACTGTGGAAATACCTGCATCCATTAAAGATGCAGCGCCCCAGGCAAAAGGGACGTTAGTACTGTCGAATAGTACTAGTATTTATAGCTAAAAATCCACTTTCAAAATAGAGTGTCCATAGAGGAAAAGACAACACATAGAAATAGCAAGTCACAACCAACAATGTTCAAATAACAAATCGAAACATAACGATTTTTCAAAGTACGAAAATAGTATATATATATATGGTTGGGATATCATTAGCACTGATATTCCACCGTCTTTGTCAGCACGGAGTCCGATCACGCCCGATCGGCTAGGCCATCTCCCCACGAACAATGTGGTTTGACATATGATGCGAAAGAAAGTTGTTACAAGAGTAGTACAACCATGTGCGCAACATGGAGTCTGATCTCCACCCGATCGGCTAAGTCGCCTTCCCACATATGTCGTGTGGGTCGGCGTATTTCCTTTTGCAATTCACAGGTACCAATTTCATCACAATTTAGGGGAACAATCACAATACACCCCTACACCGGCACGTGTAGTTTCAGGTGTGGGCCTTATGACCCACCCTTCCTCGGTTTTGCTAATGATACTCCCAAAAATATTTTTAGTTAGTTCTCACACAAAGGTAACACATATGTAGAAATGTATCCATCTCAGAATTGTTCACATTGTACAAATATTTATTACCATTTTCAACCTCTCACATTTATTTCCTTGGCTCTTGGGCCTTTCACAAGTTTCTTTATTCATGGCACGATGGCCGTATTTCATATTCCATACTTTCATTTCTTTTAGTTTCAAGGATCACCACGAATTACCAACGTATAAAGTATTTTAGAAATCATATATCTAAAGTTCATTAGCAATTTAAACTTTAAATATAAAAGGTTTCTTCCCAAAGATTGAGGCATACCAACCAGCAATAGAAAAACACATCAAAGTCATAAACAAGCAACACACCAATTATTCTTGAATTACTCTTTCCCCCAGTTCATTCAATTCATTTTCAAACACCTTTATAGATTATCAACAATGAGACATGCTCAATAAAGTCATTAAGCACCCTAGGAGCAATTAGGATTATTAAGCATATCGAGTTTTCCTCAACTAATTGGTATACGATTTTTTATTTTAAAACACAACTCCAAGCCATACCATTTTAATAATCAAACCATACTTTAAACATCTATATTTTGATATAAGGCTCATTCGGAATAATCAAGTTTATTAGTCTCTAGGGGATAGCCCAGAATGTAGAATTTAGGGATTTTGAGCCGATCATACTTAAACTTACGAAAACATTATGGAATTCCATTTCGAGGGAGAAAGTTTAGCCAACATACTTGGTTGAGCTTTCCTTAAGTTACTACAACGCACCAACACTCTACCAATAATAATCTATAAGGAGAAGGAGAAAATCGATTAACAACTAGAAAGATTACCCATGGTGTAACTCTCTTAGAAATTGCATCGAACACTTAACGTGTGAAATAGACTACAAGGTTTGAAAATAGAAATTCCTTCTTCCCTCAACAAATTTTAGCAGGAACAACCCAAATTAGTTCATTAATATTACATACCACAACTTAGTTCCACACGCATGGCCTATTTTTAATCCCCACAATATAATTTTGAACTCATAATCTCATATATGAAATCCTAGAAGTAGGACTTACCCGGATGGAGGACAATCTAGTGGCTATCTTCCTTGATTCTTGAAGACTTGAGCAAGATTTGGTGATTGGAAGGATAGGTTCCATCTTTCTCTCTCTAAAATGTTCTCACCTCTCTCTAGATTTAGTAGAAAATAGCCCCAAATGAAGCCCCAAATATTATTTATCAAAATGGGTTCGGATATAAAAATTTCCAAAAATAACCCCCGAAGTATATTATGTGGTGCAATTATGCTATAGCATAATCGTTATGTGGGCAGCAGACTTGCAGCATAATCATTATGTGATAGCATAATCAACAACATAATCTGTTATGCGACAGCATAATATTTTTCCCAACTCTGCTTCACTATGCGACGCGTATGCGGTCCACGGAATCCTTTTGCCATCGCGAAATTGATTGCAAATCCAGCCTTTGGTAATTTAATCATAACTTTGTATAGCAATGTCCAAATGACGAACATTTTAAAACATTGGAAACTAAACTCGAATATCTTTCATTTGATAGGTTTTTCATCACATAAAACATTATATATATTTAGATATGCTCGTTCAAAGTGTAGACTTGTGCAATCTCATTTGGAATTTTAGCCTATTATGTAATTTTCCAATTTGACTTAGACTTAGGTCACTTCTCGGATGCCACATTACTTGTTATATGACTTATGAACTTATTACAATATCCAGTTTATTGACATAATATTTATAGAACATAATATATTATAATTAGCCTACCTGGCACTCCGAAATCCTAAATTACTTAGCAAAAGTTTTCGGGGCCTTACAGACTTATACATATAGGATAAACAACGAGAGTAAGCTAGAACATTGTAGCAGACCTCAGAAACGATAAATCGAAGTAAGAGTTATGGTATAGTATGACCTACCTAGATGCAGTAAGGTCATACAGATAGATAACCGGGTCTATGAGACAAGATATAGCAATATTCGTGAGTCCAACAAAGTACCAAGCGAAGAACTTTAGTATATCTATAGATGCCCAGAGGGACATCTCGTAAAGCTCTGTATATGTTTACAAAGTAAGGCCTAGATATTGGCTAACTGCTGGAGGGAAAAGTCGCATAGGCGCACATATATGGAAAAAGTCGTACATGTTGCATGACAGAAGGTAGCAAGACTTACAATATTGGAAGAATTCCGATCACAGGCCGTGGTATGAGTAAGAGACTTACAGGTGGGAATACCCTGGACTTTGGATTTATTCATAGAATAATTGCCTAGATGGAAAGGAGAGTATTAAAGTATTCACAAGAGCTATAGGTTATCATGATGATAAGTACATTAGTCAACATTCAAGGACAAATGTTCTAAAGGGGGGAATGATATTACACCACATGTTTTCGTACGTGAAAGTACGCCATAAGTAAATTGATAGAAGGTTGGAAATGAGATTATTTTGAAGTTACAAATAGTATGCTATTTCAAACAAGTGATAAGTAAATTCGTGAAGGTCAAATGGTAAGCGAATCGAAGAAAATGAGTTTCGTCGAAGGTTGTTATTTTGAGATAAAATACGGTACAAGCTGCAATACCCCGTATTTATGGACTAGTGTAAAGGTACCAGATGACCATGATAGCAAGACATATAAAGTGTGTTAAAGGTGACTAGTATTTTTAGTAATTTGAGATAATTTTTAATTATGTGGATAACTGGATAATTATGTATTTTAGTGGGAGATTAACTAAGTAATTAAGTAAGTAAGTTATTGAATAAGCTTAATAATCCAAATACGTGGCAGCACCCCCCATCCCCATTTATGAATCTTAAAATCATTATGATAAGGTGGCATGTTTAAGGGCTATGTGGCTAATCCACCACATGAAGTGGGGCCACACGCATTTAATATAAGACCTATCTACTTTAGCATATATCACATGCTAAAGTATGGATCTTCAAGAATTTAAAAACGTGAGATTTCATGGATCTTCAACAAATTCAAAATGTGAGGTTTCATAGCATCTTAAGCAATGTGAGATTTTGTAATTATAAAGGAGTACAGTGCAATCTTTCTCAAGAATATCATACGGATTTTTCATACTCCGATTTTGTTGTCACGTGTTTTGTCACAATTAACGTGTGTTAGAGGGATTGTCAAGAGAATCGGTTCAAGTATGTTAAGGCTACCCCTTCTTTCATTTTGGCATGATCCATATGATACAAACGAAACGAGCAAATGCACAACTTTCATAAATTAATCTATTCATAGAAATGCATATGTTCTTGATTCCCCATGTGTCCTATTGTTCTATCATCCGTTCACGGGTCTCAGAAATTATGTAAGTTGATAAAGTTTACTTCATGATATTAATCAAAGGCATAATGGTCTTATGACATTCCGAAAGATTTTATTGACTTACTTCTCATGTTCATTTATACATAAATATTGACACATGACCAGATGGCATTATATACGCGAATGTATGTATATATATACATATATATGTATATAGGATATGGGAAAAGGTTACGACGTTATATATGCACCATCACCTGATCAGCTGGTATACGTTGATGATTTGCCCACAGTGGCTGAGATGATATGATTGGATGCCCTCAGAGGCTTGATGATGTTATGTACACACATGGTATGACATTTATATGCATATGCATGACATTTTAAATATTAAATGATTCACAGAGCTATTCGGACTTACATGTCGAGTCTTTTACTCTATGTTTCTCTCATGTCTATTATTTAATGATTTTCATTCCTTACATACTCAGTACGTTATTTGTACTGACGTCCCTTTTTCTTGGGGACGCTGTGTTTCATGCCCGCGGGTCCAGATAAACTGGTCAAGAGTCCTCCAAGTAGGCTATCAGCTCACCGGAAGATGTTGGTGCGCTCCATTTGCTCCGGAGTTTCTTATTTGGTCAGTATGATTTGGACATGTATTGCTTAGTATGGCGGGGCCCTGTCCCGTCCTTTATGGTATTTATCTACTCTTAGAGGCTTGTAGACATATGTCATGTACGTAAAAGATTGTAAGGCCTTGTCAAATGTTTAGTGTATGAGTGATCATTATAGTCTTATAGGCCCGTGTGTCTTATGTATAAGTTGGTATTACATGTTTTATGCTAGTTATCCCACGGTAGCCCTTCTGTCGCATTATACGAAAAGATACGTTATGTTGGTACTCGACTGATTAAGGTACCGGGTGCCAATCGCGGCCCATCGGTTTAGTCTTGACAATTGGTAGTACCCATCTCAGTACCTGCACATTGAGTGCAAAAGTGTAGCGTGAGTACGGAAAGAATACGTACCCAGTAAGTATCTAGTCTAACCTCAAAGAAGTAGTGACGAAGGGTCGAACTGACACTTACTAGAGGTCAAATAGTAATCGAAATACATAAAGTATACATGGTTAGTGTACAACAAGTAGCAATGAAGCAAATAAAAGTAATTACAGTAATTCCACACATGAGTCTATATCAAATCACTAAACATGTCATAACCGTCCTTGAAGGCGCTAACTCAACTGTTACCAAACTAAATCAAGTCTCAAATATTATGCACACATCCCTATTCCATAGGTATAGTGGTACTAGTACCGAGGCGAATAGTCTGATAACATAAGAATAGTGATGCCAACATGTCGAGGTGATTGGCCTGATAACATAAGAATATTGATGCCAACCTGTCGAGGCGAACGACTCGATCCCAAAATAGTGTTACCATATTGTCGTGACGAACAACCCGATCCCATAAGAGTAATTTATTTCACTACCGAGGAGAACGGATCAATCCCATAAGAGTAGAGAAATTTACCTCGCTCGTGAAAGCACATGCGAGACGAAAAGACACGGATATATGGTTTATCAAATATTTCCCATTTTTTTCCAAAATAAGAGGATAAGTTAGTATCTTTATTAAAATCCTCAATATCAGTCATAATCAAGAAGATTAATACAGCGGATAGACATAAACAACACAACTAAAGGCATGCTTTGAATCTAAGTCTACCCGGACATATCATGAAGATAGCTACATACGAACTCTCTTCACCTCGTGCGTACATAGCTCCTGACAACAAGTAGCACACAACAATTAATACACCTAACGAGATAAGTTCCCTGTTACAAGGTTAGGCAAGAGACTTACCTTATTCCCAAGTCCACTTTCCGGTCCCCAAATCACTCTAAAGACCTCAACTCGGTGCCGAACAATCCGAAACTAGCCAAAAGTGGTACAAACTAATAAATATTTGTTCAAAAGCTCATAATTTAACTATTAGAGTAATTACCCAACCCAATTGAAAAAATTCCTAAAATTCACCCTCAGGCCCACGTGCCTGGATTTTGGAAATTCTTGAAGATAAATGTTACTCATAACCTCATGAACTCATATATATAATCTATTCCCAACTCCATAATCAAAATTTTGATCGAATCTCATTTTTATCATAATCAAGGTTTTTTAACTAACTCCTAAAATTTGAACATTTTACATGTCAAAAACTACCCATAATTTATGTATTTAACTCGCACTGTATAGAAATCACTTACTTTCAATATTTAGGTGAAAACCTCACTCCAAGAAGCTCTAATATCGTCCAACAAATGAGAGAAATTAAAAAATACTCAAAATCCCGACTTTAAATCAAACGTTGCCCAGTTGACCCTTCTTCGCGATCGTGGAAGAAGCCTCGCGATCACGAAGGCATAGCTGGCAAAAACTTGTCACGACCCAATTTCGGAGTCGTGATGGCGCCTGTCATGAAACCAGGCCAGCCACCTAGTGTAACTAATCCTGAACCGTTTATTAAGTAAATTACCATTTTTCAACTGCCCGAAATTAAATATACTAAAGATCTGTATTTAAAAGAAGCTTATGAAACTAAAGACCCAAAATTTACAACTCCCGGATCCGGTGTCACACAGTCATGAGCTGCTAATACATAATATAATCCAAAAAGAAATGACCAACATAGTCTGAAAGTAAATACGACAGGTAGAAGAGAAAGAGATGACGAGATCACGGACGCCAGCTGCTACCTCGTCAACTCTGATGAAACTGCTGCTACTCGCTGTCCAGAGCTGAATCTCGGTGTACCTGGATCTGCACACAAGGTGCAGGAGGTAATGTGAGTACACCAACTCAGTAGTAACGAAACCAAACTACGGGCTGAGAGGTAGTGACGGACTAAACCTCCGATAGTTATGAACAACAGTATATAACTTGGACATGACAGTAATATATCAGAAAATAAACAAGATGCATCCATTTATGTCTGTAGCCTTGCATACCCGCATGAATTCATATAGAATCAAGAATGATGTGTACTCAGTAATCAAACTCTCATAAGGTGATCCATTCAGGACTAGAATCTGGCCTCCCGGCCAAGGGAAAATCCATCCCGGAATATATATATAAACACAGTGACATAGTCACTCAGTACTAAGGAAAAAGGCCAATCCAGCCCCACGGAGAAGATCCATCTCCGGAACATAAACCCCACGGAGAAGATCCATCTCCGGAACATAAAACAACACGGAGAAGATCCATCTCCGGAAAATAAACACCACGGAGAAGATCCATCTCCGGAACATAACCACGACGGAGAAGATCCATCTCAAGAACATAAACACCACGGAGAAGATCCATCTCCGGAACATAAACACACGGAGAAGATCCATCTCCGGAACATATCATTCGGACAAGATCCATGTCTAGGGAAGATCCATCCCTAAATATATGTGCGCTCAGTGGGGGTGTAAAGACTCCGGAGGGGCTCCTATAAGCCCAAGCGCTATATCAAGCCAACGAAGGCATGATTCAATGATCGCTGCGGTGTGCAGTCCAATATCATAATTGTCTCAATGCCAGGCTCTCAGCCACACTCAGTCAATACCTTTTCCAGTCTCACTCATACAGTTCACATATGTATAAATCAGCCCAAATAATGATAAATATGTATGTAAGTAACAGTTTATGAGACTAAGGCATGAAAATATACTACAATAGGATTGAGTACATGGAAAAATAACCATAAATAGAGACAACAATAATCGACCGTTCCGGCCTGAACATATCGGCGTAAAGCCTTAACATTTATACTTAGCATGATTCTATTGCGTTCAAGGTAAACGCAAACTTCACAGTACCAATATCAACCTAAGATAACCATTAGGAAGTGCCGTGGGATGAGCCAGGCTACAAATATCCGGTGTACGCTCGCATGCCCGTCACTTGGAAAGTGTGTCACCTTAATTAACATAAAAAATAGCATAAAGTTTGGGGTTTCGAACCCTCAGTTCCAAGTTTGGAAGCGTTACTTACCTCAAAACCGGCTAAAACACTACTCCGCAGTGCCCTTGCCTCAAAATTCGACCTCCGAGCGCTCCAAATCTACCAACAATCAAGTGTATATCATTATTACATGCTAATGGGTAAATCCCAATAAAATTTATCAAGAATACTCAAAAATCCCGAAATTGGTCAAACCCGACCCTCGGGCCCACGTCTCGGAACTCAACAAAATTTATACCAACACGATCCTCATCTCCTCACCAGTCTATACATATAAAGAATGCTGAAATCGGAGTCCAAATGACCCCTCAAATCACCCCTAGAAGGCCTATTAAACACTAGCCCTAGTTTCCCATTTTTCCACTGATTTTCCCCCCAATTTCACCATTAATCAGACCTTTAATCACACATAAATGTGTTTAGAGTCCAAAAGCCTCACCTAAATGATGAACTATCGATTTCCCTCTTCAAAAACCCTTCAAAAGATTCAAACCTGGATGAAATATTGAGAAAATTGGCTAAAATTCGCGAAGGCTGGTTTTTATACTTTCTGTCCAAGGATCTCGCACCTGCGGCTTCGCAGGTGCGATGCTCCTTCCGCACCTGCAATCTCCCATGGAACCTCCCAATTCCGCACCTGCGATCCATCTTCCGCGCCTGCGATCTCGCAGGTGCGACAAATTCCTCGCACCTACGGACCACTCCCCACTCAGCCAAATCTCGCACCTGCGGAGCCCAGTCCGCTCCTAAAGAACCGCACCTGCGACTCCCTTTCCGCAGGTGCGAAAACACCAGCAACAGCAACCTGCAGAATCACCAAAGTCACTCCAAACTTCCCGTTAACCACCCAAAACCATCTCGAGCCCCTCGGGACTCCAACCAAACATACCAACCCATCCTAAATGATCATTTGAACTTAGTCGGACCTTCGGAACACCAAAAACAACATCAAAACTCCAAAAACTCATCGAATTCAAGCCTATGAACTTTGAAACTTCTAAATTCTACCAACAACGCCGAAACTATCAAAAACACCTCCAATTGACCTGAAATTTTGCAGACATATCCAAAATGGCATTACGAACCTGTTCCAACTTGCGACCCTGATAGCCTATTTTCAACTGCCGACCGGAAATCGCCAAAACTAACTTTCGCCAATTCAAGCCTAATTCTACACTGGACATCACAAAAATACTCCGAACACACTCCTAATTCCCAAATCACCTAACGAAGCTATTCGAACCATAAAATCCGTATTCCGAGGTCGTTTACCAATAAGTCAACTCTCGGTTGACTTTTCCCACTTTAAGGCTATTTTTTAAAGACTAAGTTGCTAATTTCTCATTATAATCATTTTGATTTCAAGCCTACCAACTCTAACACGTCAAGAACAGTTTAACATACCTATGCCAAGGCAATAACAGGTATAACGGTGCAAACTCTACAGAACGACCGACCGGGTCGTTACATTCTCCCCCACTTAAACATACGTTCGTCCTCGAACGTGCCTAGAGTTGTTCCAAACACCACCAAAAATTATTGTGTAACCTACTATGCACATATTAGGAGGAGATTCCACGTCACCTTACTCCATATAGGCCTAATAGTACATCACAGTTGAAATTTTGAAGTCCGATCATGACCCATAAACCTTAGAACTAATTGTTTTCACTTCTGAGTCCATTCACAAGATCAAATTTCCACGACTATAAGCTGAAGTAGTCTGAACACGTTGTATCAAGCCATATCCGCAATACAAGATTAAATCACATAATATACCACATGACTCAATCACCCATAGCGATGACTCCTAATCACAATAGATGTTTATAACAACCCAATACCGGTGGTAACCTCTTATCAAACAAAGCCTTACTTTAACACCTTCATATGGTGCCGATGATGAGAGAAACACGTAGAAACCAACAACCATTTGTCCGATCAGCATCAATACTATCCAGAGCCATAACTTGTGCAACTCGTGCACTTAATAACAACATGCCAATAGCTCAATTCATAATAGAAGATTTAGACGAGAGGACTATACTGCCACTAACTCTTGCCATTACCACATCATGCTAAAAGCCTGATACACATCGTGAAACCATATCACACAAATCTGACACCAAGGATCATACCTCTACCTGACTAAGCTGCAAAACGTGATCCCATCCAACCGCAGGACCACATGACATACTCCAAGACACCTAGCTCAAAATCAATAACCATGAGAAATTTGACATCAGTTACTCAAAGTGCATTGCCATAACCACGGGGAAATCACACGATACCATGCCACCCGAACCAGAAAGAACATAACCAACAGGTCTCAATCCTGCAACACCCAATTACTTACCTTACTCAAATCTCGCTATAAAGCCCCGATAGAACTACACCATATGCACATATATAACCAACGATCACAACTCCTCGAAACACCGAAAGGTAACTCATAGATCACTCCAAAACACGAATAAGCTCAGTGACAATCAAATCGTACATCCCTTAACAATAGCAATTTGGGGTCAATAATTTCGACTCAGTGTAGAACACACACCCATACTGGCCTACCAATAATTATATTCTAGCTCAACTTTGGTTATCCACAACAGGTAGATAACTCTCCAAAGGTTCATAATGACTGAATCATGACATATACTAACACTTGACTAGCTTTGCTCGCATCCTCATAGTTCACCACCACAAAATAGTTCGTTTATTAGAACTCTTAATCTCAAGGTCCATGAAGCGCACAAATTTACTATATCTAATCGCGACTCCACCGCCCGAATATATAACACATCCCTGATACTCAATCATTCCACGGGGGATACCCCCATAATTTTTCTGTGCTACCAAGAAACCTTGAATATCACCAGTCGATCCAACAAGAAAGCGTCGTGACACCAATGAAGCACCCTTATTCAAAAACCATTGACTTAAACACAATGCCCTTAATGAATGTATACTCTCATCCAGCCACCCAATAGTGGTATCCTTTACATGATCATCTAAAACGGCCAGTTCTGACCTTCCTTCCAGAACTGAACCGTGACCTCACATATGCCACTATACACAAAATAACACATACGCCATGCAATCCTATGATAAATATGAGAACTTCATGCTCCCTTCCTAGCCACAACAACTACGTACCCAACTAGCCAAGAACTTACCATTTGATCCCATCTAGAAGAAAAATCACTATACATCACATGGCCCTCTCGCCAGTAGAAATATACATCTCTAGCCGTAGTAGAAACCATCAAGAACTCCTGAATCATATTTGCACAACACCAAACTGCTAGGACTGAATCCTTCTAACTCAACCAAGTTACGCATGCCACCAATTCCAAGAGAATTGCTAAGAAACACCTGTAACAACTCATTACCTTATAAACACCCAAAGAACTAACCATATCCCATATCATGCCGATCTGACATACTACCAAGATGTCCTATTTATCCAAGTTTCTTCTAACTTACCTTCGAATTGATACTCTTTCTTGCCATAATACCGCAATTCTCAATCCCGACTCACCGCACAAAACCCGAACATAAAAAAATATACCGTCTAAGGCTCATAAGCCGCTGAATACTCCCTCAATTACCCCCAAATTCACCATATTAGAAATACTTACCCTGAAGAGACTTCCTGCGAATTTAAAGCCATAACCTTCACTTCCTGATACTGATGGATAGAATCCATGATAATGCAAATATACCACAAGCCTTGATACCTTCCCGTAAATCTCAGTTCTAGCCCTTCCCATACCTTGAAGATCCTCGATCGCTACATATAACCTTGAATCAGTCTGAACCATTCTCGAACGTCATTTACTCTACGCAATTTCAATTACACTAACCAAGTAAACAGAACGACCTGACCCTGCTTGTAATCCACATACAAGGAAAGTAATCCACACCCTTGAAGCAACAAGCACACTCATACATTGCACACTCTACACTTACCAGTACAACTCCATCATACAATGAATTACACTATCCGTAAAGTACAGTACAACTTGTATCGAAGAAATTTCCATTACTCGAGTCATTCCTAAACTCCACCTCTGCAGGTCATAACTGATTCACCAATCTACCTCGAACCGAAACCAATACTACACATAATTGTGCAATCAACTTACCATTAACAGACTCCCCCACTTGGCTCAAAGCCAACGATCAAGACAAACAATAACTCACGATGACCATACACTATTACTGCCACCATACTGTGGTGGGATTCAACTAAATCCTTCATATGCTCATATGACCCAGACCGTCTAACCCTCAACTCGTATGCAAATCTTGTATTCGCCATCGTAATGGTCATGCCAACTCCCTCAAGTGATTTAAACTCAAACTACAACATACATCATTTACTGATAGAGAGAACTTACTACAGATAGACATAAGGTCCACACACCTCAGGACAACCCGCAGGAGATACCCCTGCCTACTTAACCTCAAAATGATATCTCCTTATACGCTTCCAAAAATTATAGCTATCACGCAATCGCTATACCTTCCTACATTAGAACATAACCACTGACCTACCCTTGAGACATCCCATAAAGCGGTATAAGAACCTGAAGCTGATGGAAATACTAACATCGGGGCTGTGGTCAGAGAAATCTTGAGCTTCTGGAAGCTCTACTCACACTCGTCTGACCATATGGATACCTTCACTCAACACCACGTGTCCTAGGAATGCTACTGAACTGAGCCAAAAATTCACACTTGGAGAACTTTGCACAAGGCTTCTCCTCCCTATATCCTTGTCATACCATAATCAAATGTTGAGTATACTACCCTTGCTACGTGAGTATGCCAGGATGTCATCCATGAACACAATAACCAAGGAGTTATAACACGGCTGCATGCAACGTTAATCAATTACTTGAACGTTGTTGGGGCATGGGTCAGCTCAAAAGACATCACAGGAACTCAGAACATAACAGGAAAACCCACTTCACTTCACAACTAAACTATACGAGATGTCCTTCAATACTCATAACTCGAAGCCATATTCCAACTCAATAAAGAAGCCGAATAATCAATTGTTCTTTCCACATCTCCCGCTACTCCATTCTTGTCACAATCACACAACCTGAACACATCTAAATATCACCGACACTCACCACGTAGTCATCTAATAACAAGGTCCCGTCAATAAGGACACAAACGGACATATAAGTCCCCCAACACATGTGCTTACACAACCAAAATCTCAGTACTCAAGCCACAGACAAAAATCCAGCCTCAGGTCCTTCCGACTGACAAATTATTAACATGTTAAAAATCATATCTCACCCATGGAATTCACCAGCCGCCGACGCACAAATGATACCAAGCGCTCGCATGCGCAATCGAATACATGAAATGAATTCAAAGAGTTACGCTTTTTGATGAATTAAATGGATTCACACGACAAGAATTCAAGAATGTGAAATGTTTCCTAAGGGTTCTTTATGCTCTCAAAGATAAGTACAGACGTCTCCGTACCGATCCGCAAGACTCTACTAAACCTGCTCATGACTGGTGAGACCTATTCAACCTAAGGCTCTGATACCAACTTGTCACGACCCAATTTCAGAGTCGTGATGGCGCCTGTCGTGAAAGCAGGCCAGCCACCTAGTGTAACTAACCCTGAACCGTTTATTAAGTAAATTACAATTTTTCAATTGCCCGAAGTTAAATATACTAAAGATCTGTAATTAAAAGAAGCTTATAAAACTAAAGACCCAAAATCTACAACTCCCGGATCCAGTGTGACACAGTCATGAGCTGCTAATACATAATACAATCCGAAAAGAAATGACCAACATAGTCTGAAAGTAAATACGACAGGTAGAAGAGAAAGAGATGACGAGATCACGGACGCCAGCTGCTACCTCGTAAACTCTGATAAAACTGCTGCTACTCGTTGTCCAGAGCTGAATCTTGGTGTACCTGGATCTGCACACAAGGTGCAGGGGGTAACGTGAGTACACAAACTCAGTAGTAATGAAACCAAACTACGGGCTGAGAGGTAGTGAAGGACTAAACCTCCGATAGTTATGAACAACAGTATATAACTTGGACATGACAATAATATATCAGAAAATAAATAAGATGCATCCTTTTATGTTTGTAGCCCTGCATACCAATATGAATTCATATAGAATCAAGAATGATGTCTACTCAGTAATCAAACTCTCATAAGGTGGTCCACTCAGTACTAGAATCTGGCCTCCCGGCCCAGGGAAAATCCATCCCGGAATATATATATAAACACAGTGACATAGTCACTCAGTACTGAGGAAAAAGGCCAATCCATCCCCACGGAGAAAATCCATCTCCGGAACATAAACCCCATAGAGAAGATCCATCTACGGACATAAAACACCAAGGAGAAGATCCAACTCCGGAACATAAACATCACGGAGAAGATCCATCTCTGGAACATAAACACCACGGAGAAGATCCATCTTCATAACATAAACACCACAGAGAAGATCCATCTCCGGAACATAAACACCACAGAGAAGATCCATCTCCAGAACATATCATTTGGACAAGATCCATGTCCAGGGAAGATCCATCCCTAAATATCAGTGCGCTCACTATCTCAATGCCAGGCTCTCGGCTACACTCAGTCCATACCTTTTCCAGTTTCACTCATACAGTTCATAGATGTATAAATCATCCCAAATAATGATAAATATGCATGTAAGTAACAGTTTCTGAGACTAAGGCATGAAAATATACTACAACGGGACTGAGTATATGGAAAATATAATCATAAACAGAGACAACAATAATCGACCATTCCGGCCTGAACATATCGGCGTAAAGCCTTAACATTTATACTTAGCATGATTCTATTGCGTTCAAGGAAAACGCAAACTTCACAGTACCAATATCAACCTGAGATAACCATTAGGCAATGCCGTGGGATGAGCCAGGCTACAAATATCCGGTGTACGCTCGCATGACCGTCACTTGGCAAGTGCGTCACCTTAATTAACATCAAATATCAGACAGTTTGGGGTTTCGAACCCTTAGTTCCAAGTTTGGAAGCGTTACTTACCTCAAAACCGGCTAATACACTACTCCGAAATGCCCTTGCCTCGAAATGCAACCTCCGAGCGCTCCAAATCTACCAACAATCAAGTGTATATCATTATTACATGCTAATGGGTGAATCCCAATCAAAATTTATCAAGAATACTCAAAAATCCCGAAATTGGTCCAACTCGACCCCCGGCTCATGTCTCGGAACTCAAAAAAATTTATACCAACACGATCCTCATCTCCTCACAAGTCTATACATATAAAGAATGCTGAAATAGGAGTCCAAATGACCCCTCAAATCACCCCTAGAAGGCCTATTAAACTCAAGCCCTAGTTTCCTATTTTTCCACTGATTTTCCCCCAATTTCACCATTAATCAAACCTTTAATAACACATAAATGAGTTTAGAGTCCAAAAACCTTACCTCAATGATGAACTATCGATTTCCCTCTTCAAAAACCCTTCAAAAGCTTTAAACCCGGATGCAATATTGAGAAAAATGGCTAAAATTCGCGAAGGCTGGTTTTTATACTTTCTGTCCAGGGATCTCGCACCTGCGGCTTCGCATGTACGATGCTCCTTCCGCACCTGCGATCTCCCCTGGAACTTCCCAATTCCGCACCTGCGATCCATCTTCCGCGCCTGTGACCTCGTAGGTGCGACAAATTCCTCGCACCTGCGGACCACTCCTTACTCACCCAAATCTCGCACCTGCGGAGCCTAGTCCGCTCCTGCAGAACCGCACCTGCGGCTCCCTTTTCGCAAGTGCGAAAACACGAGCAACAGCAACCTGCAGAATCATCAAAGTCACTCTAAACTTCCCGTTAACCACCCAAAACCATCCCGAGCCCCTCGGGACTCCAACCAAACATACCAACCCATCCTAAATGATCATTTGAACTTAGTCGGGCCTTCTGAACACCAAAAACAACATTAAAACTCAAAACACTCATCGAATTCAAGCCTATGAACTTTGAAACTTCTAAATTCTACCAACGATGCCAAAACTGTCCAAAACACCTCCGATTGACCTGAAATTTTGCGGACATATCCAAAATGGCATTACGAACCTGTTCCAACTTCCGAAATTCCATCCCGACCCCGATAGCATATTTTCCACCGCCGACCGGAAATCGCCAAAACTAACTTTCGCCAATTCAAGCCTAATTCTACACCGGACATCACAAAAATACTCCGAACACACTCCTAATTCCCAAATCACCTAACGAAGCTATCCAAATTATAAAATCCGCATTCCGAGGTCGTTTACCAATAAGTCAACTCTCGGTTGACTTTTCCCACTTTAAGGCTATTTTTTAAAGACTAAGTGGCTAATTTCTCATTATAATAATTTCGATTTCAAGCCTACAATCTCTAACACGTCAAGAACAGTGTAACCAAACTATGCCAAGGCAATAACAGGAATAACAGTGCAAACTCTACGGAACGACCGACCGGGTCGTTACAAAACCTTGAAGACCTTCTTCCCGAACGCGAAAGCACTCTCGCAATCATGAAGGATTACCCATCCTGAGCTGCACGAATGCGGTCAGCACAACGTGAATGCGAAGAGAAAAGGTGGCTGATTCACCCTAGGTCTTTTATTCTTCGCGAACGCGGGCCTGTATATGCAAACGCGAAGTCTACCGGTCCCGGACCTTGCCAAACGTGACCCCTTAAACGCAAACGCAAACGCGAAGGGAAAAATGCCCTGTCCCCCAATTCCTTCTACGCGAACACGACTCCACCTCCTCATTCGCGAAGAAAGAAACTAGAATTAGCAACATCAGATATTTAGACTTAGCTCCGGGTGGTCCGAAATTTACCCGAGCCACCTTAGACCCAGATTAAATGAACCAACCTATCCATAAACATCATATAGACCTTCTCGAACTCTTGGATCACGTAAAACAACATTGAAACTAAGAATCTCACCCCAAAACCAAATTGAATCAACTTTTGAACTTTGAACTTCTCAACTAGCTCCAAACGCGCCGAATCATATGTAGACTACTCGGAATGACACCAAATTTACCGTACAATTCATAAATCACAATACAGACCTATTCCTTATCTCGGAATCACAAACGAACCTCGATAACACCAAAGTCTACTCCAGACCAAATTTAAAGAACTAGAAAACTTTCAATAAACCATTTTTTTATATTAAGCGCCAGAACGCTCGCGGATCACCCGAAACCTGATCCGACCACACTTACAAGTCCAAAATTATCATACAAACCTATTGGAACCCTCAAAGCCTAGTTATGAGGTCGTTTACTCAAAATGTTGACTTAAGTCAACTTTGGCCATCAAAGGCCACTATTAAGGAACTAAGTGTTCCGATTTTAACTTGTACCCTTTCAAACCTAAACCAACCATCCCCACAAGTCATAAAATAATAAAATCACATACAGAGAGTCTTATTTAGGGAAAGGGGGATCTAAAAAGTAAAATAATCGGTCGGGTCATTATAGTAAACAAGTGGGTAGAGGTGTTGAAGTGGGGATTAACATTTGGGTTTAGGGGTTATAAGTAAGGGGAGGGTATGACTTCGTGTTATTGATCCCTTAAGATCAGCCACTGTGGTTCATTGATCGCATAAGATCAACGACTGATATTTTAAGGAGTGGGGTGGAGCAGATAACGGGGCACATATGAGAATAGGGTATTGGGTCCTTCAATTTTGGGCTCAGGGGAATTGGGCACATGTTTTGGACCACATTGTGTCTGAATTTAAACCTTATATTGGTCCACAATAAATACATAAAAATTAATTTAAATGAGTTATAAAAATGGTTAACAAATAATAAAACATAACGTTTATAAAATTAAAACACTTTGAAAGGTAGATTATAATTATAAAAATATGAAAATGCTACTTTAACCTAGATAACATAATAAATGTAACCATTGTCAAAATATTGGTTGCTATTGCAAATAATATATAAATGATACAAAAATACAAATGTAATTATATGAAATGATATACAAATTACATAAAAATGCTAAGAAAAATATAAATAACTAGTTTGGGCGACTGATCACTCATCAATAATTTTAAATAAATACTAAGTAGATTATTTATCACTTATAAATGCCAGAATCAATGAAAAAAATTCTTAAAATATGAATAAATTATTTCTGTTAAAACCTCGTGATAATAACAAAAATGTCTTGGAGATAATAAATTGGTATTTAAACATGTCATGGAGTAATATAGCAGGAAATATTCTATAAATAATACTCAAAAAATATTTAAAAATACATTATAAAATAAACCAACACACAAAGGCTAAATGAAAATCATGATGTAACGACCCGTCCGGTCGTTTTGAGTATATTATCCCATATCACTTATGTATTGTCTCCTGTGTATTATGTTATGGTTATGTAACTTGCAAGGGTGTTTGGTTTTGGTTTCGGGTGCGTTCCGGAGTGAAATGGGGCACATAGTCCCTAAGTTTGAAGTTTAGGTTGTAAAAGTTCACCGTAGTTTGTCTTGTATGAATATGGCCCAAGAATGGGGTTTTGACGGTTACAATAGCTCCGTATGGTGAATTTTGAATTAGGAGCATCGAATGTGGATTTGGAGGCCCGTAGGTCGTTTCGGCGTGTTTTGGCGAAGTTAGGAAAATTAAGGTTTTGAAGGTTTTGGAAGTTTGACCGGGAATAGACTTTCTTGACATTGGTCGGATCCCAATTATGGATGTTGGAATAGGTCCGTGGGTGGAGTTGAGTACGGAATTTCACCCTCATATGGACGCACATTACGAGCGCACTATTAAGATATTGGAGGATATGCTTCGTGCGTGTGTGATGGAGTTCGGGGATTCTTGGGATCAGTTCTTGCTGCTTTTGGAGTTTTCCTACAATAACAGTTACCAATCAAGGATTCAGATGGCTCTGTATGAGGCTTTGTATGGTATCTTCGATGGTTTGGTTCGAGCCGAGTGAGACTAGGCTACTGGGTACAAACTTGGTTCAGGATACTTTAGAAAAGGTTAAATTGATTCAAGATCGACTTCGTACATCCCAATCCAGATAAAAGAGTTATGTGGATCGTAAGGTTCGCGATGTTGCATTCATGGTTGGAGAGCGGGTCTTGCTCCAGGTTTCGTCCATGAAGGGTGTTATGAGGTTCGAGAAAAAGGTCCAGTTGAGCCCTAGGTATATCGGATCTTTTGAAGTTCTTGAGAGGGTTGGACAGCTGGCGTATAGGCTTGCACGACCACCTAGTCTAGTTGCACTTCATCCACTGTTCCATGTTTCTATGCTCCAGAAGTATCACGACGATCCGTCTCATGGGTCGTATTTGAGCTCAGTCTAGTTGGACAAGGATTAGTCTTATGTTGAGGAGCCGGTGGCCATTTTGGACGGGCAGATTCGAAAGTTTAGGTCGAAGAACATCGCTTCAGTGAAGGTTCAGTGGAGAGGTCAACTGGCCGAGGAGGCGACTTGGGAGATCGAGCATAATATGCGTAGCTGTTATCCTCATCTTTTCACCACTTCAGGTATGTCTCTATACTTGTTCGAGGATGAACATTTATTTTAATAGGGGAAAGATATAACAACCCGTCCGATCGTTTTGAGTATATTAGCCCTGATCCCCTATTTATTGCCTCCTCTATGTTATATTATGGTTATGTAACTTGCAGGGGTGTTTGGTTTTGGGTGCGTTTCGGAGTGAAATTGGACACATAATCCCTAAGTTGGAGGTTTTGGTTGCAAAAGTTTACCGTAGTGTGACTTCATTTAAGATGACCCCAAAATGAAGTTTTGACAGTTCAAATAGCTTTGTATGGTGATTTTGGACTTAGGAGCGCGATTGGATGTGGATTTGGAGGTCGTAGGTCATTTCGGCGTGTTTTGGCGAAGTTAGGAAAATTAAGGTTTGGAAGGTTTGACATCAGGATTGCCAAGGACGTCCCAGAGCCGTACCAGTTGCACCACCTGAGGATCCTATTATCGAGGAGCAGGATGAGCTGCCTCCAGTTTTCCTTCTCCAGCAGACTTTATGACGGCACCAGGCTTCCAGGAGGTTATGGGCCGTATGTTGAGGTTTATGGACACTATGTCCCAGACAGGGTTACTTCCATCAGATCCTGCTACTTCTCAGGCAGGAGGGGGAGTTCAGACCCCTACCGCTCAGGCCACAGGACCGGCAACAACACATCCTATTCCGGGTACACCGCCCGTGATTGGAGTTTAGCCTATAGTAGCACAGCCAGAGCCCAGGCCCATTATGGACATCAGGATTGCCTCCCGATTATGGATGTTGGAATAGGTATGTACTGTCATTTATGACTTGTGTACCAAATTTGAAGTCAATCTGAGTCGTTATGGTATGAATCAACATTACTTTTGGAATTCGGAAGTTCATAAGTACTTAGGATTGAATCGATGTGCGATTCGTGATTCTAGTGTTTTGTGATGTGATTACGCTTCGAGCGTGCTAATATGATGTTTAAGGACTTGTAGGTATGCTTGGTTGAGGTCCTGGGGGCCTCGGGTGTAATTTATACATTTTTCGGCGCATTTCGGATCATCTAGGAATGGCTGAAGTTCTGGTGCCTCTCAGTTCTGGTTTCCTCTAATGCGATCGCGAAAGAGGAGCCATGATCGCGAAGCTCAGAGGATGGTATGCGTGGATTGGTGTTATGCGGTCGCGAGATGGCTTATACGATCGTGAAGCTTGGAAGGTCAGTGCGTGGATGCATTGCTCTATGCGGTGGCGAATTGGTGAACGTGATCGCATAGCTTTCGAAAAGTTTCTAACCCCGCTCGTGGCCAGTCTTCGGCATTCGTGTATAAGGTTTTGGAGTTGATGAAAATTTTGTTCTTCGCAATCGCGGAACGTCCGCGATCACGATGTGTAAATCACTAGGCAGCAGACTTAAGTTTTAAAATCGAAGGTCTATTCCCTATTTCACATTTTGGACTTAGAGAGCTCAGTATGAGGCGAAATTTAGAGCGATTTTCAGAGAGATCATTGGGGTAAGGATTCCTAACTCGATTTTACTCGAATTTATCTTTGTTTTTATCAAGTAATTAGGGATTGAAGTTGGAAAACATGGGAAAAGTGATAGAACTTTTTAGGCTAAATGTTTTAGTTTTGAAAGGCGAAATGAGCTTGGATTTAAATAATTATTGTATGGTTGGACTCAATATCAAATGGGTGTTCAATTTTTATAAGTTTGGTCAGGTAACGAGACGCGGGCCCGGGGTATGTTTTGTGTCGATTCTTCAATTCTTTGCAAAGATCGTAATTTCATTATTTGAATTAGTTTCCTGTAGTTATATTTATAGTATGAAATTATTTTGACTTGATTCGAGTCGTTCAGAGTTGGAAAATCGAGGAAAAGGCCTTCAAGTTGATTAATTTAGTATGTTTGAGGTAAATGACTTGTCTAACCTTGTGTGGCGGAAATTCCCCTTAGGATTTGGTATTGTTGTGATAATTGTGATATGTGAAAGCCGTGTATGCAAGATAACCATCACATACACGGGCTAAATGTTTAAATTTCTAGTTTTTAGCTATGGAGTTTCCTTTCATGCTTTAATTGAGTTAATTAACATGTTAAAGTAATCATATTTTGTCTGATTTCTCATGTATGCTTGTCTTATATCTTATTTGCAATGTCCTACATGTTTAGTTGAAATACATGTTTCCTTTATTCCGTATTGATTATTTAACTATTGAATTCTTTACTCGAAATTGTTATTCCTCTAATATATTGCGGTTGAATTAGGTGTTGAGTTGTTAAGGTCGTGGTTCCTATTGAGGCAAAGTGTAAGTTGTAAAATTTCATTTTATTGGGTCACTCTATTGTTGAGACTTGTGTACATTGTGGTTGAACCACGGGCTCCTTATTGTGAAATTATGTCATTGTTTGGCTTTTCTGGAAAGTTGTGATATTGGGCACTTGAGGTGAGAATTATGATATGTTGTGACATTGATACACATGCGGTGGTATAAGGTTTGAGTTTTTAAACGTATGCGGTGAGATAAGGTGGGCTTGATACGCGTGGCTAGTAGGGGAACTACTAGAAGCCATGCTGTGTGATAAGGTGTACCAAAACGCAGGATGCTATTTCAGGAAAAAAATAATTTTCAAAACTAAATGTAAAGGCTCCCGCAGTGATATAAGGAAAGACTGTGAGTTACTTTATGATTTGGGACTACGAGGCGGTACCTCGGTAGTGGCCCTTGTTGATCTTTCTCTATTTGCTGTATTTGTTTTGGTTGTTTTGTTTCCTTAACGTGTAAATCCTTGTTTCCTTCTGTGTTATATTATTACCTTGATTATGTGTTGTTAATTGCTGGTAGAATTCCTTATTGTTTCATTTCCATTGTCATTATTAATATATCATTTTATCTTTCATCTCGCTTCTGCACATCCTTCTATACAGATCCAGGTACATCTTATCAGTCCCGACACTAGTGCTCTGTGTTTGCATTTGGAGATTTCAAGGTACATCTGTCCACATATGCAGGCCTTTCAGTCCCCTTCCATCCTGTTTTCCTTATCTCATTACCTTACTATAGACAGTGATGCATAGGAATTTGTTCAGTACTGTTACTTAGAGCTTGTGACATATATATCACCAGGTTTAAGGTATTGTATTTGTTTAGTTACATATAGTTGTTGAAGTTTTGAGACTTCCACGACCCAAAACCTATGGGTTGTGATGGCGCCGGACACCACTGTCAGGCAAGCCGACCCCTTAATCAGTTGGAACATTTTCGTGTTTAACATTTTAGAATCGAAGACTCTTTTTGCATTTTCATTATTTAATAATAAATTTCGTAGTTTAAATACGGCAAGAAACCAACTTAATACAAAAAAAATGAGATACCAAGACATCCCCAGAACCCGGTGACACAAGTCCATGAGCAATTTCTAAGAATTTATACAATTATACAACGCTTGTCCGCAAACAAATTGGACAAAGGCAATAAATATAAAATGTAAGTACACATAAGGGAGACTCCGGCAGCTGTGGAATGTCACTGGATGAATGCAGCCTGTATAAGTCCCCAAATCGATCACTATACTATAAAGGTACCTGTGCAACAAAATGCACGGAAAGTGTAATCTGAGTACATATACATATATATATATACCCAGTGAGTATCCCGTCTAATATCGAAGAAGTACTGACGAGAGGTCGACTCGATACTCACTAAGGTCCAACAGTAATAGTATAAAACAGGATATAAGGAGAGCAGTAGACATGTAAATAGTGCACCACAATTGTGAAGAGAATACAGAGTTTCCAAGTAAATATTGGAAGCAGTAACAACTCGCCCGTCTCTTTTCCCCAAACATCTGCCAAATCATAAATCAGGAAAACGGTACCAAACAGTCATGCGCACATAGGAGTAAGACAACCGGCCGGAGTCATAAGGAAGAATATCTATGCACTGCCGGGGATCGACTGGCCCATACCAAGAGTGCATGCTTACCAATAATCATGTCAAGAACAGCTACGCACTGCCGGGGATCGACCGTCCCGTACCAAGAGTGCATGCTTACCAATAATCATGTCAAGAATAGCTATGCACTGCCGGGGATCGACCGGCCCGTACTAAGAGTGCATGCTTACAGTGTAATCAAATCGTATCATAGCATAACTTCGTCCATGCACTGTCGGGGATTGACCGGCCTGTACCAAGAGTGCATTCTTAATTAGTTCCCTGTGCACTGCTGGGGATCGACCGGCCCGTACCAAGAGTGCACTATAAATCCGCCGCGGCGTACGGCCCGCTCCCATAAGAGTGAAGGAAATTACATATCGCTCGCGGGATGTAAATTACGAAGCAACAACATGCACACATAGAATGTAAAGTTCATTACACCACAATCCTTTCCAATTATTTAAGTAAATGAAACCTCGGGGATACAATAATATCTTACATGAGTAAAAAACTTATAAGTCATTTCCTTTCCTTTCATAATACTTTCCATAAATAATTTCTTTCATATTCCTTCCTGTAAGTCAATTCATTTTATAATATTTTTCCGTGAAAACAATTTCCTTCNGTGCATCGCTCAAACTATCCAAATAACGATAATTCAATGAAAATATACTCAATAGATCATAACCAATTCAAATTACAAAGTTCCTCAGCCCGGCTTAATGAAATGACCAAAATGCCCTCGGTCCTACGTGCCCAGACCTCGAAATTTCTTGAAGAAAATCTTTACCCGAAGCTTTACTAATTCAATTACACTTTTTACTCAATTATTCATGCTCAATTCGTGGCTAAAATCCAAATTTCCAAATTCTAGGTTTCTTCCAAATTTTCCTCAAATTTTCCCTGATGTTCATGTTCTAATCCATGTAATAATCTTGTATCTAACTTGAAATGATTAGGAGTAACTTACCTTAACATAGATGACGAAAATCCTCTCTTGAAGCTCTCCAAAAATCGCCCATGGCTTTGAAAAATGAGAGAGAAATGCCAAAAATCCCGTTTTAATCAACACTGCCCAGCACAAGCCTTCTCTACGATCACAGGAGAGCCTTTGCGATCGCACAGGCCACTCAGGAACCTCCTCCGCGATCGCACCAACAGACATGCGGTCGCACAGGTCATCTCTAGTACCCTCACTCGCTCTCTTCTGCGAACGCAACAGCAGGCCTGCGATCTCACTGCTCTGCCCAGACCTTCTCCGCGACCGCACACCAAAATCCGCGATCGCATAGACCAAAACCACTGCCCCTCAATTCCTCCTCTGCGATCTCAAAGCAATGGCTGTGATCGCATATAACACAATCAGCACCAGAAAACCAGCAACAACAATTCAACCGAAAATGCCCCAAAACCACCCCGAAACACACCCGAGGCCCTCGGGACCCTGTCCAAACACACGAATCAGTCCCATAACATTCCACGAACTTGCTCGAGTCTTCAAATCACATCAAACAACGCCGAAATTACGAATCGCATTAAAATCCAGCTTTATGAACTTTGAAATTTCTAACTTTCACATCCGATGCCGAAACCTATCAAACCACGTACGATTGACCTCAAATTTTGTAGTCAAGTCATATTTGACACTACGGACCTTCTCCAACTTCCGGAATCGCATTCCGACCCCGATATCAAAATTTTCGTTTCCGGTCAAATTCTTGAAAAACCTTCAGTTTTCTATCTTTAGCCAATTGACCTTAAATTGACTTCCGGATATCCGAATTCACTTCTGATCGCGCCCCCAACTCCACAATCACCATACGGAGCTATTCCTAGACTCGAAATCCCAAAAGGACATCAATATCATCGAAATGTACTTCAAGTCACACTTAGGAAATTTCCTTAAAATACTGACTTTCCACAATATGTGCTGAACTGCTCCCGGGTTATCCAAAACCCGTTTCGGACATACGACCAAGTCCGAAATCATCATACAAACCTGTTGGAACCTTCAGATCCATATTCCGAGGTTGTTTACTCAAAATCCCAGCCTTACTCGATTTCTTCAACTTAAGACTTCTGAAATGAGAATTTTCCTTTATATTCAATTCCGATCTTCCTGAATTTCAATTTCGACCATATGCACAAGTCAATATACCTGAAATGAAGTTGTTCGTGACTCCCAACTTCTGAACAACGCGCTGGATCTCAGAACGACCGGTCGGGTCATTACATTCTCCCCCACCTAAACAGACGTTCGTCCTCGAACGTACCAAGAACTGCCTCAGAATTACCTGGAATCACTGTTTAACACCTCGTGCACCTACCCGTGCTACCACAACCCGGTTGAGCACATAAGCTTGATCAAATCTGAAGGTATCCTCCTCTTATTCATACAATATGTTCCAAACTCGGTTCCAACACCCGAAATTCTCTGCCATGCCTGATTCTAATATTTGAACATCGAACCAACTACCACACGAGGCACCAGAACACAACTGCAGGCCCTTGCTGATTCAGCACCATACACCGCCTGATCCATTATCTGACCACCATGACGCCCCCTGGATCTTAATAGCCAAGATTCTGCGAATTTGATGCTCTTAAAGCACCTTATAAGATACACACATACATCATGTTATAATGCTGACGATACCACCACAACGTAGGAAATGTGTAGAAATTCCTAACCAACTGCAGAGTTAACTAAACATTGAAATCCTTCCTCCTAACTAAGATCATTATCCCATTACAACCAATGATGGTGATTTCCCTGTAATATACTTGCATAGTCCTATCACACCGATCCCAAATTAATAATCTCGTGTCACCCAGTACGAACTGCTCAGATAACCAATCACCCCAGGCATAACCAACAGTCTAACACGATGCCACAATCCGCCAATAGGCCATAATTCGAACATGACACATAAGGAAACGACATCAGGAAGGGACTACCCGACTCACGCTATAAATATGAACTTTCCTCAGAGAAATAGGAAGTAAAACACAAGAATAATCATTATAGGAGTCTTGCTCAACATCAAACTGTTGCGGCGCGCAACCCGATCCAAATAATATACTTGTGGCGGCATGCCAGCCGATCCCCTCATAAGGTTTACATAAGGAAATATACACGGAGCTGAATTGCTTACTATTACAAATCACTGAACATCGGTCACAAGCACGCTAAGAGCATAATACCATTCCGGGGAGACTGATAGAGCCATATGCTACAAAAACTCCAGAACGACTGAGGTGCGATATATAATCTGAATCTCAGGATCCATCCTGCTCACATAACCTCGTCACTACGCGAAACCTCAACACATAAGAAATTATCAAGCCGTTTCACCACTCACACGGCACAATCACAATATCACATGAATTTGACGAAGACGGGACAACACCTAATATCCCAATACCCCTCCTTGAGGAGTGCCATACTGAAATTAACACCTCTGACTCGCATGAAGCCAAAAATCTTGTTTAAGTCCATTCACTCACTTCAAGCCGATTCTGCTCGAATTGAACTAGGCTGATAGCCTTACATGTGTCCACATAACCCGCTTTCTTTTTCTTATACACACGAGGACAACCATCATAGCCGAGGTAAACACCCCACAGTCCACAACCAACTGAGCCGACCGCCTTCCAGGCATATATTCTCAAATAAGCAATATTATACTTCCTTATACTTAGTCTAAATATGCAATTAATCAGGTGACTACAAGTCACGCTTACACAATCTTCCCGTGGTCACACTCCCACGACTTTCCACACAAGGAGATAAGTATACACATCCATACCACCGACCATCCTAAGGTTGTAAAACAATTCAAGGACCCGTAATCAGGATACCAAGTCTCTTTCACCAAACACCGATCTCAGGTGACACTGAAGACAACATCAGCTTATTCTAGACATTCAAATCCCTTGTTCTTGCTCCCCTGAGCTCATGACATCCTTGTTAACACCGAACCGCAATCTCGATTCTTACTTCCAGTTACATACCGCTTATTGCACATAACATGCCAATTTGGAATAGCATAGGAAGTTCCATCATAACTCCTGAACCACTAACAGGGTGAACACTTCATCACATATAGAAACCTTTTATTTGCTTCAATTCATGAGAACCATAACAACACACAAGTGAGCTCTCACAATAACAATACATGCAAATCCTTAAGTAGTGGTCTGAACCACCATAAACCTTCCGGGATCCGCCTACACCTGACAGGCCATAGCACTTGAATGCTTCCAAATGAAATCTATTACGACGGCCGACGAGCCCCACACACATCTGCACAAACTATACACGTACTCAATCATACCGAAGGAACTGATCACTGTCGTACATGCGTCGTTCCATCATGGCTAACCAATCCATCTTCTTTTAATCATCTTTAATTGCCTCAGGATAATAGTAACTTCTTTAAACTCATAGAAACTCAACCCTCACTCATCCTGAGTGACATTGATTCACGAGATCATGCTGCCTAAATCCCGCAACTCGTCTCACAACCACCTCGTAATCTTTCTACAACCCGGAGTTTATTTCTCTCACTCCTCCAACACTAACCTGCGTGCTGAAAATGACATAGAATACTCCAACTATTTTCCTTCTTCTCAGAGATTATACTGCAAAAGTTCGATTCTTAATCACAGTGCTTCTTGAAACCCTTAAACACCACATTCTCTAGCTTTCAAATTCACTAGGACCGCTACTGAGAGTTACCCACTCTGACTTTCCCTTAATACAATCAACTCCAAGGATCTTCTAGCACATGAATATTCTCTCAATGAAGCACGTGACTGAGTCACTTCCCTTACAACTTGCTTATGCCTTAAGCACAAATTCTAAAATTTCCAAAGCCTAGCCCTGGTCCAATAGGACCAACTTCGCACATTCTTATCACATGCCATGCTCAATTACAACCTCACTCCTTTCTCTTAGTTGTAACATCTTGCCGATACGCCGACAAATCCGCAATCCCATGAGAGCACAATCCCACGACCCAAATTCAGGCGGTGGGACTCCCCCACTTAGCCCAAAGCTACTTCTTGCACCGCTCTAGACCCTGCTGAGATCCTTTCTCCTTTGTTGACATGACCTTGTTCCACCAATCCATCCAATTCTTTCGAATTCTCCTGTTAGCACCCTTTAAATATTTGAATTTTCTAACACCATTCACACATTCTACCTCCTACCGACTAGCCACTATGACTTCACACAGAACTTACCAACCCTACAAGCGCTAACCTACTCATAGAAGACAACCCACCCGAGGAAACTAGCCAACTGACGCCTACCATTACGCTATGCTTCGCTCTTTCTACAATCTCAAGACCCCCCATCCTAAGCCTGTATCCATTTACCAACCTTACCAATCTGCCCGCTCTTCCTGGACATCTACTAAACGGGCTACCACATCTTCTGATTCATCACTAAGCTGCCGCTCTCCCACTTTGCCCAACTCATTCCCTTAAGTACTACCTGACTTCCTTTCCTTACACCTGATCTTTTAGAATTGGCACCACCGCCTAGCACTTGTCACGTATCTTCCTTCATCGTATGATGCCCTCCTGCTGCCTCAATTTAATACTGTCCTCCGTAGCTCTTAAACCAACATATCATCACAACTTTAAATCTTTACGAAGATCATCTTCCTCGAATCGCCTTCATTTCCAATAGTTAGCTAATACTGAACCTCCGCACCTCACGGCCTCTGCCAACTACATTCTTCAATACTTCTTCACAATACTCTGACCCCGAGCAACCGAAGAAACCATATCACCGACAAACTTAACACATTACATTCGATCCATGACGACGATATCTTATTACAGGTGAGTGCTCCATTTCACTTGACAACACCAATCCTTACTATTTTACCACCCTAAAACCTGATCATTTATAATCCAGATGCTTTTCCTCCGCCGGAACAAAAATACTGAAATCCCGAAATCACACTCTGAGAAGACCTCCCTTCAAACCGTTCATCACCCCAACACATGGGCAAACATTCAATCCTCATATCAAAATTGCTCCACAACCAACTGTAAGTTTCATAACCATATGAGCATGGCCTCAAAGTCCTCAGAAATACAGCTACTTAGCTGAGATCACATTAAATTCTTTCGCAGAACAACGATGACTGCCTCAATCAACTACGCTGGGAGAAACATCTTGCACCACATCAATAGTATCATTAAAAGTCTTCAACCCTTGATTCAAAACAAGCGCTTCGCGATGCGTAAGATAGAGTAGGAAGAAGCATATGCATAAGCCTTAAAGGAATCAAGTCGCACGATGAGGAATCAAGAAGGGAAGTACTCCTAACAGCCCTGTAGCCTCCCGAAGATAAGTACAGACGTCTCCGTACCGATCCGCATGACTCTACTAGACTTGCTCATGAATCGTGAAACCTACGGGAACCTAGAGCTCTGATACCACATTGTCACGACCCAAAACCTATGGGTTGTGATGGAACCGGACACCACTGTCACGCAAGCCGACCCCTTAATCAGTTGGAACATTTTCTTGTTTAACATTTTAGAATCGAAGCCTCTTCTTGCATTTTCATTATTTAATAATAAATTCCGTAGTTTAAATACGGAAAGAAACCAACTTAATACAAAACAAATGAGATACCAAGACATCCCCAGAACCCGGTGACACAAGTCCATGAGCAATTTCTAAGAATTTATACAATTATACAACGCTTGTCCGAAAACAAATTGGACAAAGGCAATAAATATAAAATGTAAGTACACAGAAGGGAGACTCCGACAGCTGTGGAACGTCACTGGATAAATGCAGCCCGTATAAGTCCCCAAATCGATCACTTTACTATAAAGGTACTTGTGCAACAAGATGCACAGAAAGTGTAGTATGAGTACATATACATATATATGTACCCAGTGAGTATCCCGTCTAATCTCGAAGAAGTAGTGACGAGAGGTCAACTCGATACTCACTAAGGTCCAACAGTAATAGTATAAAACAAGATATAAGGAGAGCAGTAGACATGTAAGTAGTGCACCACGATTGTGAAGAGAATACAGAGTTTCCAAGTAAATATTGGAAGCAGTAACAACTCGCCCGTCTCTTTTCCCCAAATATCTGCCAAATCATAAACCAGGAAAACGGTACCAAACATTCATGCGTACACAGGAGTAAGACAACCGGCCAGAGTTATAAGGAAGAATAGCATGCACTGCCAGGGATCGACTGGCCCGTACCAAAAGTGCATGCTTACCAATAATCATGTCAAGAATAGCTATGCACTGTCAGGGATCGACCGACCCGTACCAAGAGTGCATGCTTGTCAATAATCATGTCAAGAACAGCTATGCACTGCAGGGGATCGACCGGCCCGGACCAAGAGTGCATGCTTACAATGTAATCAAATCGTATCATAGCATAACTTCGTCCATGCACTGCCGGGGATCGACCGGCCCGTACCAAGAGTGCATTCTTAATTAGTTCCATGTGCATTGCCGGGGATCAACCGGCCCGTACCAATAGTGCACTATAAATCCGCCGTGGCGTACGGCTCGCTCCCATAAGAGTGAAGGAAATTACATATCGCTCGCGGGATGTAAATTACGAAGCGACAACATGCGCACGTAGAATGTAAAGTTCATTTCACCACAATCCTTTCCAATTATTTAAGTAAATGAAACCTCGGGGAAACAATAATATCTTACATGAGTACAAAACTTATAAGTCATTTCCTTTCCTTTCATAATACTTTCCATAAATAATTTCTTTCATATTCCTTCCCGAAAGTCAATTCATTTCATAATATTTTTCCGTGAAAGCAATTTCCTTCCATATTATTTTAAAATCAATAAATCTCAGAGAAACAAAACCACATGACAGGATATTATAACATACATATAATTCATTATAAGAAGTATACAGGGCATGATGTGGGGCCTAACTACCCGGACATAACAATAGTAGCCGCTACGTACAGACTCTCGTCACTTGGTATGTACGTAGACCCATCAAATAATTACATATAGCATGTAGAACACCTAAGGGGAGAATTTCCTCTTACAAGGTTAGAAAGGAGACTCACCTCGCTCCGAAGATTCATCACCGGCTTCCAAGCCTCTACGACGACTAAAATGGATGCGTAACGCTCCGAAACTATCCAAATAACGATAATTCAATGAAAATATACTCAATAGATCATAACCAATTCAAATTACAAAGTTCCTCAGCCCGGCTCAATGAAATGATCAAAATGCCCTCAGGTCCACGTGCCCGGACCTCGAAATTTCTTGAAGAAAATCTCTACCCGAAGCTTTACTAATTCAATTACACATTTTACTCAATTACTCATGCTCAATTCGTGGCTAAAATCCAAATTTCCAAATTCTAGGTTTCTTCCAAATTTTCCTCATATTTTCCCTGATGTTCATGTTCTAATCCATGTAATAATCTTGTATCTAACTTGAAATGAGTAGGAGTAACTTACCTTAACATAGATGACGAAAATCATCTCTTGAAGCTTTCCAAAAATCGCCCATGGCTTTGAAAAATGAGAGAGAAATGCCAAAAATCCCGGTTTAGTCAACACTGCCCAGCACAGCCCTTCTCTGCGATCGCAGGAGAGCCTTTGCGATCGCACAAGCCACTCAGGACCCTCCTCCGCGATCGCACCAACAGACATGCGGTCGCACAGGTCATCTCCAGTACCCTCACTCGCTCTCTTCTGCGAACGCAACAGCAGGCCTGCAAACGCACTGCTCTGCCCAGACCTTCTCCGCGATCGCACACAAAAATCCGCGATCGCATAGAACAAAACCACTGCCCCTCAATTCCTCCTCTGTTATTGCAAAGCAAAGGCTGCGATCGCATAGAACACCATCATCACCAGAAAACCAGCAACAACAATTCAACCCGAAATGCCCCGAAACCACCCCGAAACACACTCGAGGCCCTCGGGACCCCATCCAAACACACGACTCAGTCCCATAACATCCCACGAACTTGCTCGAGGCTTTAAATCACATCAAAAAATGCCGAAATCATGAATCGCACTAAAATCCAACGTTATGAACTTTGAAATTTCTAACTTTCATATCCGATGCCGAAACCTATCAAACCACGTCCGATTGACCTCAAATTTTGCAGGCAAGTCGTATTCGACATTACGGACCTACTCCAACTTCTGGAATCACATTCCGACCCCGATATCAAAATTTCCATTTCTGGTCGAATTCTTCAAAAACCTTCAGTTTTCTATCTTTAGCCAAATGACCTTAAATTGACTTTCGGATATCCGAATTACCTTCCGATTGCGCCCCCAGCTCCAGAATCACCATACAAAGCTATTCCCAGACTCGTAATCCAAAACGGACATCAATATCATCAAAATATACTTCATGTCAAACATAGGAAATTTCCTTAAAATACTAACTTTCTACAATATGCGCTGAACTGCTCCCTGGTTATCCAAAAATCGTTCTAGACATACGCCCAAGTCCGAAATCATCATACGAACCTGCTGGAACCTTCGGATCTTGATTCTGAGGTCGTTTACTCAAAATCCCAGCCTTACTCGATTTCTTCAACTTAAGACTTCAAAATTGAGAATTTTCCTTTAAATTCAACTCCGATCTTCCTGAATTTCAATTCCCACCATATGCACAAGTCAATATACCTGAAATAAAGTTATTCGTGACTCCCAACTGTTGAACGACGCACTGGATCTCAGAACGACCGGTCGGGTCATTACAGAGGCTCATATTTATTATTATTACAATTATTTCGCATGTTGTTAGGCTTACCTAGTCTTAGGGACTAGGCGCCATCACGACATCCTACAGAGGGAAATTGCAGTTGTGAAAAGTTTGTAGCAGAGCTCTAGGTTCATAGGTGTTATGAGTCATAAGCAGGTTTAGTAGAGTCTCACGGGTTAGTACGAAGATGTCTATACATATCTTCGAGAGGCTATGGAACTATTAGGAAAAAGCTTCACTTCTTTGATTCATTATCGTGCGACACTTTTGACTTCGGGATTCTAAATTTTTGTCTTTCTATTCTCTCACAGATGGTGAGGACACGCACAGCCGGATCAGATGAACAGACACTTGCGCCCCCTACTAAAGCCGCAAAAGGTCGAGGTAGAGGTCAAGGATAGCAGGCACCTGAGACGCCTGTTACTTCCCTAGCACTCCAAGAGACTCTCGCCCAGTTTCTGCGCATGTTCGGTACTCTAGCTTAGGCAGGGTTGGTCCCATTTGCTCCCGCCAGATCTCAGGCCGGGGCAGGATCACTGACTCCCGCGGCCCGTACCCCAGAGCAAGGGGTCCGGGTTGACCAGGTTCCAAAGGTTGTACCAATTCAGTCGGTCACCTCAGTTTAGCCCGAGCTTAGGGCAGTAGCTTCTGAGGGGGAGCAGCTCACGCTCGAGAGGTACTAGAAGTACCACCCTCCCACTTTCAGCGGTTTGGCATCAGAGGAGTGCCACCGTATCCTCTTTACTATAGGTATTGTGGAGTCTAGCGGAGTTGTTTTCTCTACATTACCAGCTTAAGGGAGCGGCTTATTACTAGTGGCGATCATATGAGTTGGGTAGTCCGGCCTAGGCATCTTCACTCTTTGGGCTCAGTTCTTAGACTGTTCTATAGGGAGTTTGTTCCTTAGAGTCTCAGCGATGCATGGCGCACACAGCTTGAGAAGTTGTGCTAGGGTTCTATGACCGTATCGAAGTATGCATTTGGTTCAGTGATTTGTCCAGACATGCACTAGCCTAGGTTGCTACTGTTAGAGAGCGAGTCAATCGATTTATCGAGGGGCACAATCCTGGTATCAAATTTAGCATGGCCCGGGAGTTGGACATGGCCATCGCATACCAGCAGGTAGTGGATGTCGCTTGAAGATTAGTGGGGATGTGGGACTAGGAGAGAGAGGAGAGGGAATCCAAGAGGCCTCGGGATTCAGGCACATATAGTGGTGCTCGTGCCCCAGTTACAGCTCATCATGGTACGGGCAATATGAGTTTCCCTATTCATTCAGCACTTCCAGCTTCCAGCGGTATACCGGCCACTCCTAGGCCACGGGCTTCCTATCATGCACCGCCATTGTTTAGTGCATCTCCTGCTCGGGGTGCTTTTAGCGGTCAGTCCAGCCGGGCTAGCCCGAGCCAGCCACACTAGCTATGTCCTCTGGGAGCTTGTTTCGAGTATGGTGACACTCGTCATATTGTGAAGGACTGCCCCATAATCAGGAGGGATGCACCTCCACAGACTACTCAGGATCTGTGTATTCCACCGGGTCCTCAGGCTTCTCAGGCCATAGTTACCGCACCAGTTGCCACTCCACCTGCGCAACCAGCTAGAGGTGGGGGTCGGGCAGGTAGAGTTTTCCTTAGAGCGGGAAGCCAGGACAAATATTATGCTCTTTCTACTAGTCCACATGCGGAACCAGCTAGAGGTGGGGGTCAGGCAGGTAGAGTTTGCCTTAGAGCGGGAAGCCAGGCCAAATATTATGCTCTTTCTGCTATGACGGAGGCAATTGCATCCGACTCAGTTATCACAAGTATTATTCTGGTTTATCATAGAGATGCATCATTCTTATTAGATCCATGATCAACTTATTCTTATGTGTCATCTTACTTTGCTCCGTATTTAGGTGTATCCCGTGATTCTTTGAGTTCTCCTTTCTATGTTTCCACATCTGTGGGAGAATCCCTTTTTGTTGACCGTGTGTATTGGTCGTGTTTAGTTTTTCTTAGTGATTTTGAGACCATAGCCGCTCTATTGTTGCTCAGTATGGTAGATTTGATGTTATTTTGGGCATGGACTGGTTGTCGCCCTATCATGATATCCTTGATTGTCACACCAAGAAAGTGACGTTGGCTAAGCCAGACTTACCACAGTTAGAGTGGAGAGGTACTTCAGATTATGTTCCTAGCAGATTTGTCTCATTTCTAAAGGCTCAACAGATGGTTGAGAAGGGATCTGATGCGTATATAGCATATATGAGAGATTTCAGTGTTAATACTCCTACACGTTGAGTTAGTTTTAGTAGTGAGAGAGTATCTAGATGTATTTTCGGCGGATTTTCCAGGCATGTCGGCCAACTAGTATATCGATTTTGGTATTGATTTGTTACCGGACACTCAACTTATTTCTATTCCTCCATATTGTATGGCCCCACCAGAGTTGAAGGAGCTAAAAGAGTATTTGCAGGAACTGCTTGATAAGGGTTTCATTTGGCCTAGTATATCACATTGGGGTGCTTCAGTCTTGTTTGTAAAGAAGAATGATGGTTCTATGCGCATGTGCATTGATTATCGCCAGTTGAACAAGGTTACAATAAAGTACATGACCATTATATCGTATTGATGACCTATTTGATCAGCTATAGGGTGCTAGGGTGTTCTCCAGGATTGACTTGCGTTCAGGATATCATCATTCGAAGACTGCCTTCAGGACTCGATATGGTCATTACGAGTTCCTTGTGATGTCTTTTGGGCTGACCAACGTCCTAGTAGAATTCATGCACTTGATGAACAATGTATTCCGACCATATCTTGACTCATTCATCATATTTTTTATTGACGACATCCTGTTGTACTCGTAGATCCGGGAGGTTTATGATCAGCACCTGAGGACCGTGTTTCAGACCTTGAGAGAAAAGAAATTATATGCAAAATTTTCAACGTGTGAATTCTGGAAATATTCGGTGGCATTTTTGGATCATGTAGTGTCGAGTGAGGGGATCAAGGGAGATCCGAAGAAAATTGAAGTAGTGTAGAGTTGGCCCAAACTGTCTTCAGCTATGGAGATCCAGAGTTTTCTCCGTTTGGCAGGGTATTAACGTTTATTTGTAGAGGGTTTCTCGTCTATTGCAGCACTTATGACTAGATTGACCCAGAAGGGTGCTCCGTTCAGGTGGATTGAGGAGTGTGAGGAGAGCTTTCAAAAGCTCAAGACAGCTTTGACTACAACCCAGTGTTCTTGTTGCCTTCGGGTTCGTGTATCGGTCTCAGCACTATGTTGATGCAGGAAAGTAGGGTGATTACCTAGCTTTCGCGTCTAGACAGTTGACGGTGCATGAAAAGAACTATCATGTCCATGACCTTAAGTTAGTAGCTATTTTTCATGCCATGAAGATTTGGCGACACTATTTGTACGGTGTCCCTTGTGAGGAGTTCACAGACCACCGGAGTCTACAACATCTATTCAAATAGAAGGATCTTAACTTGCAGCAACGGAGGTGGTTAGAGTTGCTTAAGGATAATGATATACCCATTTTATATCATCTCGGTAAGGCCAATGTGGTGGCCGATGCCTTGAGTCGCAAGGCGGAGAGCTTGGGCAGTTTAGTATATCTAGCGGTAATAGAGAGGCCATTAACCTTGGATGTTCAGTCATTGGCCAACTAGTTTTGTTAGATTTGATATTTTGGAGCCGAGCCTAGTTTTGGCTTGTATGGTTTCTCGGTCTTCTCTTTATGATCGCATCAGAGAGCGTTAGTATGATGACCCCCATCTTCTTTTCTTCAAGGACACGGTTCAACACAGCTATGCCAAGGAGGCCACTATTGGGGAAGACGGTGTATTACAGATGTAGGGCAGGCTATGTGTACCCAATGTATCTGGCTTGCGTGAGTTGATTCTCCAAGAGGCTCACAGTTCCTGTTATTCTCATCCTGGTTCCGCCAAGATGTATCAAGACTTGAGTTAGCACTATTGGTGGAGGCGGATGAAGAAGGACATAGTGGAGTATGTATCTCGGTGCCTAAACCATCATCAGGTGAAGTATGAGCATCAGCGTCCAGGTGAATTACTTTAGAAGCTATAGATTCCAGAGTGGAAATGGGAGCGGATCACTATGGATTTTGTTGTTTGTCTCCCACGGACTTAGAGAAAGTTCCATGCAGCATGGGTAATTGTGGATTGATTGACCAAAGTCATATCATTTCATTCCGGTGGTGGCAATTTATTGTTCATAGCAACTGGCTCAGGTCTATATTCGTGAGATTGTTTAGGCTTCATTTGTGCCGGTATTTATCATCTCTAACCGGGGTACGCAATTTACATCACAGTTCTGGAGATCCGTTCATCTTGAGTTAGGCACGTGGGTGGAGTTGAGTACGGCATTTCACCCTCAGACAGACGGACAGTCCGAGCGCACTATTCAGATATTGGGGGATATGCTTCGTGCATGTGTGAGGGAGTACAGGGGTTGTTGGGATCAAATCTTGCCGCTTGAGGAGTTTTCCTACGATAACAGTTACCAGTCGAACATTCAGATGGCTCCGTATGAGGCCCTTGTATGATAGGCGGTGCTAGTCTCAGATGGGTTGGTTCGAGCCGGGTGAGGCTAGGCTATTGGGTACAAACTTGGTTTAGGATACTTTGTAAAAGGTTAAATTGATTCAAGATCAAATTCGTACATCCTAATCCATACGAAAGAGTTATGCGGATCAGCAAGTTTGCGACGTTGCATTCATGGTTGGGGAGCGGGTCTTGCTCCGGGTTTCGCCCATGAAGAGTTTTATGAGGTTCAGGAAGAAGGGCCAGTTGAGCCCTTGGTACATAGGACCTTTTGAGATTCTTGAGAAGGTTGGAGAGCTGGCCTACGGGCTTGTAATACCACCTAGTCTAGCTACAATTCATCTAGTACTAATGTTCCATAATTATATGCTCTGGAAGTATCATGGTGATCCGTCTCATGCTTTGAATTTCAGCTCAGTCCAGTTGGACAAGGATCTGTCTTATGTTGAGGAGCCGATGGCCATTTTGGACAGGCAGGTTTGAAAGTTGAGGTCGAAGAACATTGCTTCATTGAATGTTCAGTGGAGAGCTCAACAGGTCTAGGAGGCGACTTAGGTGACAAGGCATAATATGTATATCTGTTAGCTTCATCTTTTCACCACTTCTGGTATGTCTCTATACTCATTCGAGGACAAATGTTTGTTTTAAGAGGGGTAGGATGTAACAACCCGGCAAGTCATTTTGAGTGTATTAACCTTATCCCCTATTAATTTTCTCCTTTGTGTTATATTTTGGTTATGTAACTTGCAGGGGTGTTTGGTTTTGGTTCCGGGTGTGTTTCGGAGTGAAATGGAACATATAGTCCCTAAGTTGGAGGTTTATGTTGTAAAGGTTGACCGTAGTTTGACTTGTGTGAAGATGACCTGGAATAGCTCTGTATGGTGATTTTAGACTAAGGAGCACGATCATATTTGTATTGGGAGGCTCATAGGTCATTTCGGTGTGTTTTGGCGAAGTTAAGAAAATTAAGGTTTGAAAGGTTGGGGAAGTTTGACCGGGAGTTAACTTTATTGACATCGATGTCGGATCCCAATTTTGTAAGATGGAATAGGTCCGTAATTTCATCTATGACGTGTGAAAATTTTGAAGTCAATTAGAGATGTTTTGGTATAAATCAACACTAGTTTTGGAATTCAGAAGTTCATAAGTTCTTAGGCTTCAATCGATGCGCGATTCGTGGTTCTAGTGTCCTCTGATGTTATTTGATGCTTCGAGTGTGTTCGTATGATATTTTAGTTGTTATTATTCTTGGTTGAGGTCCCGGGGGCGTTGGGTGTAATTCGGACCTTTTTCGGTGCATTTCAGATCATCTAGGAATAGCTTCAGTTCTGGTTTCCTCTTATGCGATCGCGAAAGAGGGGCCACGATAGCGAAGCTCTGAGACAGGCAAGCGTGGATTGGTGCTATGCGATCGCGAGATAGCTTATGCGATCGCAAAGCTTGGAAGGTCAGTGCATCACGAACATGTGAGTAGTGCCGCGTTCGCAAAAAGGAGGGAGAGGCCAGGGAGGTGGATTCATTGCTCTATGTGGTCACGAATTGGTGCACGCGATCGCGTATCTTTGGAAAAGTTTCTCACCGCGTTCACGGCTAGTCTTCCGCGTTCGCGTATAATGTTTTTGGGGTGATGGAAATTATGTTCTTTGCGATCGCGAAGAAAATTCCGCCATCGCAGTGTTTAAATCACTGGGCAGCAGACTTAAGTTTAAAAATAAGGGTTTATTCAATATCTCACATTTTGGACTTAGAGAGCTCAGTTTGAGGGAAAATTTTGAGGGATTTTCAAAGAGATCATTGGGGTAAGGATTCCTAGCTCAATTTTGGTTAAATTACTCGAATATATCATTATTTTTGTCATGTAATTAGGGATTGGAGTTGGAAAACTGGGGAAAGGTGATAAAACTTCGTAGGCTAAATATTTTGAGTTTTGAAAGGCAAAATGAGGTAGGATTTGAATAATTCTTGTATGGTTGGACTCGATATCGAATGGGTGTTCAGTTTTTGTATTTTTTTGTCGGGTTCTTAGAGGCGAGCCAGGCTGACTTTTTGGGTCGATTTTTTAATTTCTTTGCGAAGATCGTAATTTCATTGTTTGAATCAGTTTCCTATAGTTATATTTATAATATGAAATTGTTTTGGCTAGATTCGAGCCGTTCGGAGTTGGAAAATCAAGGGAAAGGCCTTCTAGTTGATTGATTTAACGTGGTTTGAGATAAGTGACTTGTCTAACCTTGTGTGGGGGAAATTACCCATAGGACTTGGTTTTTTGTGATAATTGTGATATGTAAAAGCCATGTACTCAAGATGACGAGCACGTACATGGGCTAAATGTTGAAATTTCTAGTTTTTAGCTATGTAGTTTTCTTTCATGCTTTAATTGAGTTACTTAATATCTTATAGTCATCATATTAAGTCTTATTTAATATGCCTACTTGTCTTATCTCTTATTTGCAAATTGTCCTACATGTTTAGTTGAAATACTTGTTTCCTTAATTCCGTATTCATTATTTAAGTGTTGAATTCTTTACTTGAAATTGCTATTCTTGGAATATCTTGCTGCTGAATTTGGTATTGACTTGCTAAGGCCGTAGTTCCTTTTGAGGCAAAGTGTAAGTTATAAAATATCATTTTATTGAGTCATTCGTCGGTTGTTATTGTTGAGACTTGTGTACATTGTGGTTGATCCGTGGGCTTCTTATTATGAAATTTTGTCACTGTTTGGATTTTCTAGCAAGTTGTGATATTGGGCACTTGAGGTGCGAATTGTGATACGTTGTGATATTGATACGTAGGCGGTGGTATAAGGTCTGGGTGTTCAAACGTATGCGGTGAAATAAGGTGGGCTTGACACGTGTGGCTAGTAGGGGAACTACTAGAAGCCATGTGGTGTGATAAGGGGAGCTAAAATGAGGGATGCTATTTGGAGAAATATGATTTTTTGAACTAAATGTAAAGGCTCCCGTAGTGATATAAGGAAAAATGTGAGTTACTTTATGATTTGGTACTACGAGGCAGTACCTCGGTAGTGGCCCTTGTTGATCTTTCTCTATTTGATGTATTTGTTTCGGTTGTTATGTTTCCTTCACATGTAAATCCTTGTTTCCTTTCCGCCTTGATTCTGTGTTGTTAATTTCTGGTAGATTTCCTTATTGTTTCATTTCCAGTGTCATTATCAGTATATCATTTTATCTTTCATCTCGTTTCTTATTATCTCCAGTAAGGCCTTGACCTGACCTCGTCACTATTTTACCGAGTTTAGGCTTCGCACTTACTGAGTAACATTGTGTTGTACGCATACTATGCTTATGCACATCGTTTTGTGCAGACCCAGGTACATCTTATCAGGCCTGGCACTAGTGCGCCAAGTTTGCACTTGTAGACTTCAAGGTACACTTGCCCGCGTCCCCAGGCCTCAAAGTCCCCTTCTATGATGTTTTCTTTATCTCATTACCCTACTATTGACAGTGATGTATAGGATTTATTCAGTACTGTTACTCAGAGCTTGTGACTTATATATCACCAGGTTTTGAGAGTTGTAAATATTAAGTTACAGATTTTATTTATGTAGTTGTTGAAGTTTTGAGACTTATCTTTATTATTATAGCAATTATTCTGCATGTTGTTAGGCTTACCTAGTCTTAGAGACTAGGTGTCGTCACAATATTCTACGGAGGGAAATCGAGATCGTGACAAATGAGGGAAAATTTGAATATCAACGGTGAATTCTCTTGAGAACTTGAATATCCGCCCGAATAACCCTGAACAGATGGAGCACAATGTGAACTCTATGTTGGCTTTGCTGAAAGTTGGCTGGCCTAGGCGAGCATTATATGAATCATTGTTTACTGAAGAACCACGATAAACCTGATGGGTTGACTTAAAAGGAATGAAAGGATGTCCTCTATTGTGATGACCCTAGCCTCAAGATGAGGCACTGCTAAAACCACCTGAACAACAAGACCTCTTGGCTTCCCGCTCCTGCTCTTGAATACTCTTTGTGCGCCTGGCAATCTTCACAACTGTTACACTCTATATTTTCGTATGTAAAAGTACGCCATAAGTAAATTAATGGAAGCTTGAAAATGAGATATTACATCCCGCATTTTCATGTGTTAAAGTTTCGTCGTAAGTTAATCGACATAAGTTCGGGGGTGAGATTTTCTTGAGATGATAAGCATAATTCTATTTCAAACACATGATGAGTAAATTAGTGAAGGAGAGAAGCTAAGAAAATAGAAGAAAATGAGTTTCGTTAAAGGTTATCGATTTAGGATTAAATACGGGCCGAGCGATAATACACGATATTTATGGGCTAGTACCATACAAGGTACCATATGGCTATGATAGTAAGATTAATTTAAGATAATTATTAATTATGTGGGTACTTGGTTAATTATTGGACTAGTGGGGGAATTAATGGATTGATTAAGAAAAGGGATGGATTAGTGGATAAGCGAGGGGGCACTCACGTGGCAGCACCCCTTAAATCCCATGAATGACTCTTTAAGTCATTACATTATGTGGCAAAAGTAGAAATGTGGAAGTGGGCAAGTCTTAAGAAAGTAGGAACATATCCATTTACTCAAGAAAGGCTACATAACCTTTAGCAAATTAAAGGATTCATATATCTAACATTTGAGGGAATATAAAAGAGCTTTCCATGAGACTATCTGAAGCTAACAACAATGCAACCTGAAGCCAACGTAAAAGAAAATTGAAGCTAACATAGAAGGGTACGGATCTTTAATAGATCGAACAGAGATTTTGAAATTTTAAGGGAGTACGGTATAAACCTTCTCAAAAATATCACACGGATTTTTCCCTAATCCGGGTATGTTAAGTCTATCTCTTCTTTCCTTTTGGCATGATCTATACGACACGCACGAAACGAGCAAATGCACAACTTCCATAAGTGACTCTATTGATAGAAGTATTAGAGGTAACTATGTTCTTGAGTTCCCATGTGTCTTATTATTACATCTTCTGTTCATGGGTCTAAAAAAAAACATAAGTTGGTAAAGTTTATTTCAAGATATTAATCAGAGACATAATGGTCTTATGATAAACCGAGAGATTTTATTAACGTATTATATGTGTATTTCATGCATTTATACATGCACATTGACCCATGACCAGATGAAGTTATATATGCATATATATATATGTATATGTATATGTATATGTATATATATATATATGTATATGTATGTATATGTATATGGGACATGGTAAAGATTATGGCGTTATATACATACCACCACCCGATCAGCTGGTATACGTTGATGATTTTGCCCATAGTGGCCGAGATCACATGATGGAATGCCCTCAGAGGCTTGATGATGTTATGAACACATGTACCTATGCACGACATGACATTCATACAAATATGCATGACATTGTAAGCATTTCATGATTTACAGAGATATCCAGACTTACAGGTTGAGTCATTTACTCTATATTTCTTCCATGTCTTTTATGTACTTATTTATGTGACTTACATACTCGGTACATTATTCGTACTAACGTCCCTTTTGGCCTCAGGATGCTGCGTTTCATGCCCGTAGGTCCCGATACACCGGCCGAGAGTCCTCCAAGTAGGCTATTAGCTCAGCGGTAGATGTTGGTGCGCTCCGCTTGCTCCGAAGTTGCTTGTTAGGTCAGTATGATTTAGACGCATATTGTTTGGTATGGCGGGGTCCTTTCCCGACCTTTATGTTAAGTGTGTACTCTTAGAGGCTTGTAGACAGATGTCATGTATACAAATGCTTGTACAGCCTTGCCGGCCTATGTTTTGAGTTTACAAATGATCATGTTGGCCTTATAGGCCTGTATATCACATGTATAAGTTTTTATATCAGGTTGGGTCATCCTATATTGAGTATTCCCCTATTTTTATTCTGGTTAGACCATGATGGCCCGTTCGGCCCATTTGCCAATGCTAGTATAATATGAAAGATATTTTATGTTGTTACTCAGTTAAGTAAGGTACCGGGTGCCCGTCGCGGACCATAGGTTTGGGTCGTGACAAAAGTGGTATCAGAGCAGTTCTATCCTAAGGAGTCTGCAAGCCGTGTCTAGTAGAGTCTTGTTTATGGGTGTGTCGTGCACCACACTTATAAGGAGGAGGCTACGGGGAATTTAGGACTGTCACTCTTTCTTCTTACTCTAAATCGTGTGGTAGAGCTCAGTTGTAACAACTTAATTTCCTAAACTCTATCTTATTCATAATACGACGATGCCGACATCCAGAAAGATAAGTGGTAAGATATTGAATATGACTATGGAAGGGTTGAGTTAGAAGAACTCGATTTTTCATGATGCTTATGATAAGTAAATGTAAGGTATTCAAAACATCATGTGTGTACTAAGACGTATAAGCCTCTTGATAAGGAGCCTTAAGGAAAGAATATCTATCCACCTTCTGGTGAAAGACAATGAGAGATACAGAAGATAAATACATGTTTCAAGAAGCGAAAGAAGCAATAGGAAGAAGGGTATGAGGCGCCCAGTTAATGAAGGTTAATAGTATTTACAACTCAAGCAGTGGAATATAAGCCTTTTGAGTTACCTTCAACCGTAACAGAAGTATGTACAATTGGCCACACCGATCTCAGTTATGCCCTATAGGAGCTAATATTTATGGTTTAAGAAAAAGATGGGATATCAGAATCCTGCTGGGGTTAGAGTAACCCAAAATGGTGGATGGATTGGTAGAGTTAACTGACATTTCCGAAGGATAGTGCAGACGTGGTAATGGATCTCCTTGTGAGACACCCGGATGATGCGTTCTAAAATAGTACAGCTAGATATGAGTACTACAAAGATAGGCACTGGAAGCCTAGAAAGGATAAATAATATCTTAATATGGCTCCCGTCCCCAGTAGAGAGAGAATATTAGGCTACCCGAAGAGCCAGTGGATGGAGCAAGGGGATCTAAAAGCAAGAGAATGTCTTGATGAAGTTTTCAGAATAAGGTGATAGAAAGAGATGCTAGCAGGAAAATAAGAAGAGAGTTAATGAAGCATTAGGAGTAACATGTCAACATGGATGACAACGGTAAATCAAAATAATGACAGTATTAGAGAGTCTATATTCAAGGGAAGGAAAATACGAGAGGTGAAAGGCCTTGAGGCAACAAAAGAGTATAGGTCATAACGTCACATCCTCATTTTGAGAAATAAATTCGTGACTCTAACATGATTACAAGAGGGAAAAAGTTAGATCCCAGAGTAATAGAAATCAGTATGGGCAAGTGAACAAGATAAACTAAACATGAATTAGGGACTGAGTGATTTGATAATAGTCAGTATCATGATAATTTCAGATTGCGTTCCGGCGATAATAGAATGGACATCAAAAGAAGATTCATGAGAAATTCAGAGAATGGTCATTCAGGAAAATGCTTCCCTAAAGCAAGAAATGTGAGCAAAGTTATCCTTTGTACAGAAGGATTACCGCAAGGCGAGTAAGGGTCATCAATGATGTGAAAGGACCCAAAAGATGAAAAGGTCAAATATCTATAGGTAGATCGTCATAGCTCCAACTCTTAGTACTCCCCTAAAGGGGGGAATATGGAGTGATGTGGCATGAAGTCAAAATTAAGTTGTTCTAGTAATCATGGAATGGTAAAGGAAGAATGCGGTAAAAACAAAAAAGGAATGAGATTACACTTATTCACCTCCGACGTATATGCTACGATTCCAGAACATTATGCAAACACAACGTCAAGAAGAGGAAGTGAGGGTTCTTGTTCGAGATGTTATTGATAAATAAGGAGCCAGTACGAGATGTAAGTTCAGACAAAGGAAATAACCCAAGAAAGATTATGCGAAATATTGTTATGAGAATGGGCCAACGATTAGTTTGTAGTTTATTTAGGAAGAGCCTAGTTATGTCTAGATAAGAGGATACACACAAAACTATAGATCGTGCAAGATAAAGAGAGTGAACCCCAACATGGGAAATTCAGTCTCGCAGATATGACATCGTGACCTTGAGAAATATTCAGATAGGAGTTGGGGTAGTTAAAGATACCGTATGAGTATTATGGGAAGACAGTCAAAACTTCAGTTCAGGAGCAACCGTACAAAGCACATAAGTGTGGAGGTAAGTAACTAAGGAATTTTATAGGTGAGTACGAACATCAAGAATTCCATTGGGTATACTATATAATGAGCTAGTAGCTTTATAGAGGCAGAAGGTATACCTAAGTACTACAACAAATGATTCGCTAAGAAAATAAGGAAGAAGGCTCCAACCTAGGCTCAGTAACCTAAAGAGGGAATGGTCTTAAACAACAGTCTCACAACGACATTGTATGTACTCCATAAGAAAGTGGCACCTACCGTGGCTACAAAACAGGAAGTAAAATCAAAAGTGATATTCAAGATCATATGAGTGGTATGGAATTCCAACATGCGTTGGAACTAAGACAAGCTAAGTATGCACGCACAAGAGGGCAGAAAGACCAGGAAAAGTTATGTCCTACATTTAAAGGAATCTGAGAAGGAATGAAAAGAACTATTCGATTAATGATCCAGAGTTAGTTGCGTTATGAACCCACTTAAGAGTTCGGAGTTTTACCCATGCAGCATATATGTTGACAATCATACAACCGTAGAACATTCCGGTATAAGTTAAAAGAAAGAATTGAGCCAGGTCATAGACAAAAGATTAAATTGTTAGAAGATTGTATCGCGGATATTCCATAGCATCCATGAAAGGCTAAAGTAATCACTAATACCAGTAGCCGTAGATCGGAGGATAGCTTAAGCCTACATGAAGGCTGATCAAAAGAAAGAAGAAACTAAAGAGTTATATAAACCAAGTAAATCATGAGTCTGACTATTGGACCCAGAAAATTATAGGAATCGTGATTGAGAATATTGCAGGATCACCCTTAATATCAGAGGTACAAGAGAGATAGTGCAGTAGCAATATTCTATAACGGCTCTACGATAAACCAAGTTAGAAGAATATTGGACCCAGAAAATTATAGGAATTGTGTATGCTTGCATCTCAAAGTATTATAATAGAGCTTCGAGTAGTGGATGTGAATTATACCTATGTGGAAGGGAGGTCATGAAAGAGATAGGAGAGGTGATGCGAGATTTTAAGGTAAGTAAGGTAAAGGCGAACAATGTACGAGATACTCAAATGCAGAAGGTTGTGAATAGTCCCTACTTTGGATAGAAGGCTAGAAATGCGGGAATTCAGTATCCTGGAATGATAGCAGCGTCGTTAGTGGCATATCTTCCAGCCTATGGTTTCTAGGTATCGGGAAGTCTAATAAAGAGAGTAAAGAAGAGTTAGAGACGATGTGATGTCTCGCTTGATGTTCCAGAATAACACAAGGAAATGTATGATGCAACGAGTTTAAGGAAGGTTGTGAATAGTATAAATAGATATGTGTAGGTCGCAAGCTAAAGTATGGTAGAGCGACAAAGTTTTAGGAATACAGGAGTAAGGATGAGAAAAGGCGAGAGACAAGGTGACCAGAATGGATAAATCCTCGGGATTAAGCTCATGAAAATAATAGAGCTGATGGTTTTTTAAAATTATAGAAAGCTCAGTATAATCTGAATGAACTAAAAGGAGTCTAAGACTAGTAGCATTTAGAAGAGATGGAATGATGCTCTGGTAGTACAATGAGGGTGTTATTGTGATATATAAAGGATGACGTTTGGGCATTCGATTGAGTAATGATTTGAAGAGGATTTCATGAATTGTACGGGATTAAAATACCCACGTAAGTGAATCACATTGGGATGCTATAAACTACGGTTATTGAGGTACAGTATCGCCGCTAAGTGGATGAGGAAAATCACTTCAAATGTTCCACGATGCAACGTGAGCCCTCGTGATTACATAAGAGGTTTCAAGTTATCAGTGGTATATTGTAGATCAATATTGAGGTGAATCAACAACGGATGGACACAAGTAACAAAGTATGAGGTGAGATTAGGCCGTTATTCTTAGGATGAACAAGTATTGAGAAAGCATTAAAGGACTTAGATTTATACACATGGGATAAGTAACGAAAGTAGCCTGGAGTTCCGTAACAGGACTCATTAATGATAAATCGAAGTAAGGGTCATGGTATAGTACGACCTACCTAGATGCATTAAAGTTCTACGAATGGATAAATGGATCTATGAAATAAGGTATAGCAATATTCGTAAGTTCAACAGAGTACCGAGCGAAGAACTTCAGTATAAATATAGATGCCCAGAGAGACATTTTTCTCAAGCTCTGTATGTGTTTACAAAATGACGCCTAGAAATTGGCTAAAAGCTGGAGGAAAAAGGAGAGAGGTGTCGCATAGGCGCACTTACAAGGTCAGTATCATATAGACTGCATGATAGAAGGTAGCAACAGTTACGAGATTGGAAGGATTCCGGTCACAAGCCATGGTTTAGGAAGGAGGCCTAAAGGGGGAAATGCCCTGGCCTTTGGATTTATTCGCAGAATAGTTACCTAAATGGATAGAAGAGTATTAAAGTATTCGCAAGAGCTATGGGTTATGAGAATGATAAGTGCATCGGTAAATATTTGAGGGCGAATGTTCCAAAGGGGGGAATGATGTTACACCCCATATTTTCGTACGTGAAAGTACGCCATAAGTAAATTGATGGAAGCTCGGAAATGAGATATTACATCCCGCATTTTCTTGTGTTAAGTTTCATCGTAAGTTAATCGACATAAGTTGGGGGATGAGATTTTCTTGAGACCTGACAGAAAACCAACTTGTTAAGGCACCTTTCTCAATAAGCATTATTATATTTCAAACACATGATGAGTACATTCATGAAGGAGAGAAGGTAAGCAAATAGAAGGAAAAGAGTTTCATTAAAGGTTGTCGATTTGGGATAAAATACGGGCCGAGCGATAATACCCGATATTTATGGACTAGTACCATACAAGGTACCATATGGCTATGATAGTAAGGTGCATAAAGTGTATTAAAAGTGAGTACGATTTTATATAATTTGAGATAATTCTTAATTATGTGGGTAATTGATTAATTATTGAACTAGTGGGAGAAGTAATTGATTGATTAAGAAAAGGGATGGATAATTATATAAGTGAAGGGGCACTCACGTGGCAGCACTCCTTAAATCCCATGAATGACTCTTTAAGTCATTACATTATGTGGCAAAAGCAGAAACGTGGAAGTGGGCAAGTCTTAAGAAAGTAAGAACATATCCATTTACTCAAGAAAGGCTACATAACCTTTAGCAAATTAAAGGATACATATATCTAACATTTGAGGGAATAGAAAAAATCTCTCCATGAGACTATCTGAAGCTAACCAAAATGCAACCTGAAGCAAACGTAAAAGCACATTGAAGCTAACTTAGAAGGGTACAGATCTTTAATAGATCGAACAGAGCTTTTGCAATTTTAAGGAAGTACGGTGTAAACCTTCTCAAAAATATCACACGTATTTTTCCCTACTCCAGGTATGTTAAGTCTATCCCTTCTTTCTTTTTGGTATGATCTATACGACACGAATCAAACGAGCAAATGCACGACTTCCATAAGTGACTCTATTGATAGAAGTATTAGAGGTGACTATGTTCTAAGTTCACATGTGTCTTATTATTACATATTCTGTTCATGGGTCTCAGAAAATACGTAAGTTGGTAAAGTTTATTTCATGATATTAATCAGAGGCATAATGATCTTATGATGCACTGAGAGATTTTATTAACATATTTTATATGCATTTCATGCATTTATACATGCGCATTGACCCATGACCAGATAACGTTATATACGCATATATATGTATGTATATGTGTCACGACCCCAAATCCTAAGCCACACGTGATGGCGCTTATCATGGAACTAGGCTAGCCAACAATCACATATTATCATAATATTTTCATAATTTCCAAAATTGTTTCCAACATTTCATAAGCATTTTAAATTTCCAAACTTTAAGAAAAACCGGACGAAATAAATAGTCTAACTACTACCCCCAAGACCTGGAATCAACACGTCATGAGCATCTACGAGTAGTACAAAATAACTCTACTACCATAATACATCAAGTCTCAGAACGAGGAACTAAATACCAAACAAAAAAAAGGGAAAAGAGATGTTGTGGATGCTGAACAGCTACCTCGAAGTCCCAACTCCGGCTCCACATGAAGTAAGAAAACTAGCGCTCGGTACCAACACATGTATATGCACACAGGGGTGCAGGGAGTAGTGTGAGTATGCCAACTCAGTAGTAATGAAAATAAATCAATTCTGACCAGTAAGAAACACATAGGATCAAATCATCAATTCACAATGGGCAGTCTTTCTTTCCAATAGTGTATACATTAAATCAACACGCTTTAAAAAGCCAATTTCAGTAAAAATCCTTTGAAAAGTGTGATTTCCAACAATTTCAGAAAAATGCCCAAGGAGTTTAGTGTAAAATGAAATAAATCATAAATAGTCACTCGGGCCAAAAGCATGTATCATAAACCGCCCTGCAGGCAAATCATCACTTAGAATCAATCGCTCAGCATGCCTCACAATCACTCAGTATCAGCCCCTCGGGCAACCACACTATGACTCATGCCTCCCAATCACTTGTCACTCGGCACTCGCACTCAGTAGGTACCTGCGCTCACTGGGGTGTACAGACTCCGGAGGGGATCCTACAGCCCAAGCGCTAATATCAAGCCATATCGTGGAATAAATCACTCAGGCTCTCAGCCTTTCACATATCATAATAGTGTAACATGTTGCGGCGTGCAACCCAATCCATAATATCCTCACAATATTGTCTCTCAGCCTCACTCATTCGGGAACTCTAAAAAAATCCACTCAGGCCATCAATTAAGGGGGTACTCTACCCAAAACAATATTTTATATCACAAAATAATGTAAACAAGTCTGAGTCTCAAAAACAGTTTAACATGAAATGACTGAGTGTAAATCATAATCACTACAGTGAGGAATATCAGAAAGTATCCCCCAAGGGGTCTAAACAGGTACACAAGGCCCCAAACATGGCTTAAAGGCCCCAATATAATAATAGTCTGAGAAAACATGGTTTAACATATGATTTAAAGTAAATACGCAACTCAACAGTTGCCACGGGAAGGACCAAGTCCAAATCCCCAATCAGAGTACGCCACGCACTCGTCATACAACATGTGCGTCATTCCAAAATAGTGAGAAAATACTAAGTCCGGGGTTTCATACCCTCAGGACAAGATTTATATTCATTACTTACCTCAAACCGGCCCGAAAAGCTACTCTGTGATACTCGTTCCCCACCAATCGGCTCCCAAATGCTCCGAGTCTATCAAAATCAGATCAATAATATCAAAATATTCTAGGGAGACGAAACCCATTCGAAAATTATCACAATTAGGCACAAATCCCGAAATTGGCCAAACCTGGCACCCAGGCCCACGTTTCGAAATTCGATACAAATCACAAAACTAGAACCCTTATTCCCTCACGAGTCTACCCATATCAAATTCACCAAAATCCGACCTCAATTGCCCACTCAAATCATCAAATGAAATTCTCAAACTTTCCTCCCATTTTTCCCTAATTTTCACTCTAATTCCTCAAATTAAATAATAAAAATCAAGGCTAAATCATGGAATTAACCCAGATATGATTGAAGAACACTTACCTCAAGAACTCTACTGAAAATATCTTCAATTTCCACCTTCTCCTGATCTCTCTAATGGGTTTTTGCAAAAATAGACTAAACCCTCATATTTTTAACTTAAAAAGAATCTGCCCAGCTTTTACTCTTCGCGAACGCGACCCTAGGCACGTGTTCGCATAGCACAGTCCAACAGCCCCCTTCTTTTACTCTACGCAAACACGAATTCCAGTCCGCGAACGCGATACACAACCACCCCAGGCCTTCACGAACGCATGGACCCAGTCGCGAATGCATAGGCCGATGGGCCAGTGTCCTCAGATGACTCACAACTCTAGGTGAACGCACCCACTCCCACGCGTTCGCGATGATTACTCTGATCAACCCTTCACATTCGCACCCCTCATCCGCGAACGCATAGAACAAATTTCCCCCAACTCCCCATCACTATATGCGAACGCGAGCTTCCCTCCGCGAACGCATAGAGTACTTTTCTGCAGCACCAACACCAGCAAAACAGCTAAGTTTCAAAACCAAAAATCACTCTGTTAACCACCTGAAACTCACCCGAGGCCCTCGGGACCTTGACCAAACATACCAACACATCCCATAACATTATTCAAACTTAGTCGAGCCTTCGAACCACCAAAAAATACAAAAATATCAAATTCACCTCGGTTTCAAGCCTATGAACTTTGAAACTTCTAAATTTCACCAAAGATGTTGAAACCATCCAAAATACTTCTGATTGACCTGAAATTTGCACACATATCCAAAATGACACTATGAACTTGCTCCAACTTTTGGAATTCCATTCCGACCCCAATAGCCTATTTTCCACTACCAATCGAAAATCACCAAAAACTCATTTTCTCCAATTCAAGCCTAATTCTACTCCGGATATCAAAACCATATTCCGAACACGCTCTTAAGCCCCAAATAACCTAGAATCTATCCGAGCCATAAAATCTACATTCCGGGGTCGTTTACTAATAAGTCGACTCCCAGTTGACTTTTTCAACTATAAGGCCAATTTAAGAGAGTAAGTGTCTCAATTCTCATTACGACCACTCTGAACCCGAACCAATTGTCCCCAACAAATCATAAACAGACTAAAAAATGCATGAAAAGGTAGAAACAGGAATAATGGGGAAAATTCCACAGAACGACCGGCCGGGTTGTTACAATATGTATATGGGATAAGGGAAAGGTTATGGCGTTATATACACACCACCATCTTATCAGCTGGTATAAGTTGATAATTTTTCCCACAATAGACGAGATTATATAATGGGATGCCCTTAGAGGCTTGATGATCTTATGAACACATGTACCTATGCACGACATGACATTCATACGCATATGCATGACACTATAAGTATTTAATGATTTACAACGTTATCCAGACTTATAGGTTGAGTCATTTACTCTATATTTCTTCCATGTATTTTATGTACTTATTTATGTGCCTTACATACTCGGTACATTATTCGTACTGACGTCCCTTTTGCCTGGGGACGCTGCGTTTCATGCCTGCAGGTCCCGGTAGACATGCCGAGAGTCCTCCAAGTAGGTTATCAGCTCAGCGGAAGATGTTGGTGCGCTCCACTTGCTCCGAAGTTGCTTGTTGGATGAGTATGATTTAGACGGGTATTGTTTGGTATGGCGGGGTCATGTCCCGACCTTTATGTTAAGTGTGTACTCTTAGAGTCTTGTAGACAGATGTCATGTATATGAATGTTTGTACGGCCTTGTTGGCTTATTGTTTGAGTTTACCAATGACCATGTTGGCCTTATAGGCCTGTATATCACATGTATAAGTTTTTATATTAGGTTGGGTTGTCTTATATTGAGTATTCTCCTATGTTTATTCTAGTTATCCCATGACGGACCGCTTGGCCTATTTTCCAATAAAAGTACAATAAGAAAGATATGTTATGTTGGTACTCGGTTAATTAAGGTACCGGGTTCCCGTCGCGGACCATAGGTTTGGGTCGTGACACAACGTGATGAAAAGTAGTATTTGTCTCGGACTCATGGGTCATCTCATACCGGATACCAAAATTTTGGCCCTCAATGAACCTCCTGTCCTTTTCCCTCTAAGTAGGGATCAACAACATAGCATGAAGTTCCAGCTCCGTGAACTTCATCTTATATTGGATCACAATCATACCTTCCTAGCATTGATGCTAGAACTCACTGCGCAACTCACCCCTACGAGTCTATGGAATAAACTTCTCAAACAAGAGAACTGAAACAATGTTAGTGGTGCTGAGCCAGCTGACCTACTCAACTCATAGGTCTACCACTATTGTAAGTTGAACCTGACAAAATTAAAAGTGACTAAATCAACCCCGTTTTAGTCCACCAAATCGAAATTATGCATAACCCGGTAACACTGATCTACAAAACCTTGTGCATCCTCAATATTCTCTCCAATGAAGTGCGGAGGATGAATTCTCAAAAATCTTTCTAGCCTCTTATGCTCCTCAGTAGTCAAGGCTGACCGAATCTCGGGCTAGACTAAAATGAGTGGTTGCACCGACAGAACCACTGGTGTCTAATAACTATGAGTCAACTGCTCTAGTGTGCGTGCGGTGAGGATGCAGGCTCCTCCCCCAGCCTGTGAGGTAGCTGGTGCAACCGAGATCATACCCTCCTAAGTCAAACTCACATATGCACTCAGGATACGAGCCAAGGTCTCCTAGAGTCCGAGAGTAGCAATAGGTCCTCAAGTTCTTGGGCTGGTCCTACCAGCTCAACATGATCAGGTATCTGCTCCTCAGCAGAAGATACGGGTGGCTCAACAATGGCTACTATAGCAGAGCCTCTAACTGTGGCGCGTGCTTCATCCCTAACTCCTCCTCGGTCCTGTCTTCTCATGGATCAGGCCTGAGGTTGAGGTGCTTATTCCCTTGCTCCAAATGAACATGTGTTCACCATCCATGAGATAATAGAAAAGAAAAGATTCATAGTTTGAAATAAACAAATCCGCATTATAGAGAATGAAAGAAAGGTAAGTTTCCCTAACAGTCTCATTTCCTCTCGAAGATAAGTACAAACGTCTTTTTACCGATCTGCAAGACTCTACTATACTTGGTCATTACCGTAAGACATAAACAATCTAGGGCTTTGATACTAAGCTATCACAACCCAAAACCACCACCGATCACGATGGCGCCTAACCCGCTTACAAGGCAAGCCAACCATAAAACAATAGCAAAAAAATAATAACAGATATAGAAATATATGAGCCTGAAAGTCGAATAAATATAGATAGAAACCAAGCCAATACAACAAGTGCCTTGAAGCTGGTAACACTGAGTCATAAGCTCTAACATATGAATACAAGTCTGTTAATACACTACATTGTCTAAAACAATACAATAATTGAAGGATGGAAAGAGACGTCTGGCACTGCGATCAGGATGCGGCTTTATCTCGGGTCTCCAAAGCAGCATCTACCACTCTTGATGCTTAGTTGGGTCCAACTGGATCTGTATAATTAAGTGCGGAATGTAGTATGAGTATAACTGACCCCAAATTACTCTGTGAATATCATGAATAACCTCGGCAAGATAGTGACGAGGGTTGTCAATGGTACTCACTATAAAACCTGTACAATTCATGAATATATATGTACACAGCAACAGTACCAAAATCTATGCACAAGGTACAAATAAGACCAATGATGTAGATGCATGATTTAGAGATCACAAATAAGACCAAAGATGCAAGTTACACATATTTGACATATAGAGAAGATATATATCATGGATCATTTCATCAATTAAATCAGCATATAGAGAAAATATGCATCAATGGCATGTATTCATATAGAGAATATACGCAGTAAAAAGGCATATATAAATACAAAGCTTTCATATAGAGAAGATACACAAAGTCCAAACACTGGTCAATTTTTATAATCTGTGTGTACTTCATAAAGAAAAAATATGATAGGATGACCTTAGGAGGATGGATCCATCCACACGCTGCACGGACCACCCACATGCCATAATCATAACATTTGCACGGACAACTCACGTGCTATCAATCAAGCCCATTGCAAAGAAAAATTATACATAACCATATGTATACGAACAACGAATATCAAATCACATACTTATGGACTGAGAAAAATATAAAACTAAGGTATATTCATATGCGAAGTGTACAACTACAACTCAAGTTAGGCGACTACGGCATACGATTACTAGTATTATGCTTAAATTGGATACCAAAGCATATACATGGTCTCTAACATGATTTGAGAAGTTCACGTAGTCATACAAATGATTCAAATCATTCAATCCAAATGAGGCATAATAGAATCCTAAAGTCTAACTCGGTCAAAATCATACATAGAACCTGCATATAAGCTCGTCACCTCACATATACGTCGCCTCTCACACATTCCAATTAGAAAATAAGGTCACCCTTTAAGGGTTATTCCCCCACAATAAAGTTAGGCAAGATATTTAACTCAAACGAGAAAAATTAATACTCCAAGAACACATTTTTCCTAAGAAATCACCTCCAACCGGCTCGAATATAGTCAAATACAAGTCAATAACGTCAAAAAAATCCATATGAGTCAATCATAAATAATAAAGCTTTAATCTTTAAGTAATTTCCAAAAATTCAATAAAAATAAACCTCGTGCCACATGGTCAAAATCCAAGTGAAAGAATAGATTCCGACATCCATGATCCCACGAGTCCAAATATATGTTTGATTTCAAATCCATGTCCAAGTCACGGCTCAAAACCTCAATTTTCACTCTCTTGAGTTGTATGAAACCCCTCCCCAAAAAAACGTTATGCCTCAAAATTTCATATTTTAGGTGTTAATAATCCATGTAGACTCTTGAAATAATTTCATAATGAAGTAAAAATCACTACCCCAAGGTATTTTATGAAAATCTCCAAGCAACAATCGCCCCTCTCCAAGTATAGGGTTAAAGTATGAGAGAATGAGCCAAAAATCCCGAAATATATGAGACTCCTCCCTCAGCCAACTCACACTTGCGAAAAGACCATCACTTCTGCGGAGCCTCAATTGCGCAAAACCTATAGCAGGCGGGCTATCGCTTCTATGAGACACCCTTTGTAACGACGCCACCGGTCGTTTTAAGATCCAGCGCGTCGTTCAGCAGTTGGGAGTCATGAACAGCTCCATTTCGGGTATTGTGACTTGTGTGTATGGTCAGAGTTGAAATTCAGGAGGTTCGGAGTTGAATTGAAAGGAAAATTTTTATTTCGGAAGCCTTAAGTTGAAGAAATTGAGTAAGACTAGAATTTTGATTAAACGACCTTGGAATAAGGATTCGAAGGTTCCAGCAGGTTCATATGATTATATCGGACTTGGGCATATGTCCGGAACGGGTTTTGGATAACCCGGGAGCGTTTCGGCGTATATTGTGGAAGTCAGCATTTTTGAAGGAATTTCTTAAAGTTTGGCTTAAAGAGCATTTCAGAGATATTGAGGTCCGTTTGGGATTCTGAGTCTGGGAATAGATCCGTATGGTGATTCTGGAGTTGGGAGCGCGATCGTAAGTGAATTCAGATACCCGGAAGTCGATTTAAGGTCATTTGGTTAAAGATAGAAAACTGAAGGTTTTTGAAGAATTCGACCGGAAATGGAAATTTTGATATCGGGGTCAGAATGTGATTCCAAAAGTTGGAGCAGATCCGTAATGTTGAATATGACTTGTTTGCAAAATTTGAGGTCATTTCGAGTAGTATAGACCCGTCCGGCGTAATGTAATGAATTCTAGAATTTCAAAGTTCTTAAGTTTGGCTAATTTGGTTTTGGGGTTTGATTCTGAGTTCCGTTGTTGTTTTTCATGTTCTGGAAGTTCGAGCGAGTTTGTATCATGAATACAGACTTGCCGGTGATTTTGGACAGGGTCCCAAGGGGGGGCTCGGGGATGTTTTTGACCCCCTGGAGCTAAGTTAGAAAAACCAAAAAATTCCTGTCTGGTTTCCTTCTCTGCGATCGCAGAGAGGGATTTCTTCTAGGCTAAATATTTTTTTCTGCGATCGCAGACATCACCCTGCGATCGCATAAGTCTCTTCCCCCACCTTCTGTGATCGCAGACCTCACTCCTACGATCGCATAAGCCTAACTCTCCACTCCCCGCGATCGCAGGCCCCATCTATGCGATCGCATAGCGTCGTTTGGGGCCCAGGACCATTTGTTCTCTGCGATCGCAGACCTCCAGCCGCGATCGCAGTGGTCCGGGAGCTTGGTCTCTGCTATCGCAGTCCTGATGCCGCGATCACAGTGAAGGTTTTCCTGGGCAGTATTTAAATGCTAAATTACGAGTTGTCTTCCTCATTAGTCATCTTTTACCTCCATTAGAGAGCACCCAAGGTTGAAGAACACCTCCCACAACCACCCACTGAAGAGGTAAGCAATTCTCTCCTATTTCTCACGATTATGCATGGAATTTAGCGGGTTAATTCCTAAAAGAAACAAAAATCATGAAATTTGGTAGAAATTCCTAGGGCTTTGATAATTAGTGAATTATCCTTTTTTAGCCATGAACTCCTAAATAAATTATGTAATTACGATCCTTGGGCTTTGGGTAATTCATTCTAAAAATTCGAACGCGTGGGCCTGGGGTCGAAATTTCAAAAACCTTCAAGAATACTATATTTTGGGATTTCTTGTTAATTCTTATTCTTGGAGCATAAATTGATTCAATTATGCTATGTTTTGCTAGTTGTGAGCCGTCGAGGGTAGTTTCTGAATTTCAGGCGCATATTTTGATCCGGTCCTTGGTCCGAGGAGTGCTTTTATTGAGGTGAGTCTCCTTTCTAACCTCGTAAGAGGGAAATTGTCCCTCTAGGTAACCTTGTTTGCTATGTGATCTTGTTTGGGGGCTACGTACGCACCGAGTGACGAGAGTCCGTACGTAGTGGCTATTACTGCTTCGTCCGGGTAGTTAGGACACAGCATAGTCATTGTTTCCTCTATTATAGCATAGATATTACTTGTATACTTGTGTGATTGGTATTGTTGTCTTTGAACGTGTGGTACTTGGCTTGATTTAAGAGTGATAAGAGGGCCACGACAGAGTGATGATTCATTATATTATGGGATCACGCCGTACGCCACGGCAGAATGATGATTGATTATATTATGGGATCGGGCCGTACGCCACGGCAGAGTGATGATTGATTATATTATGGGATCGGGCCTTATGCCACGGAAGATTGATGATTGATTATATTATGGGATCGGGTCGTACGCCACGGTAGAATGATGCTTGATTATATTATGGGATCGGGCCGTACGCCACGGCAAGATTGAGACTACTAGGGTGGGATCGGGTCGTACGCCACGGCGAGATTGAGACTACCAGGGAGGGATCGGGCGGTACGCCACGGCGAGATGGAGACTACCAGGGTGGGATCGGACCAAACGCCACGGCGAGATTGAGACTACCAGGGTGGGATTGGGCCGTACGCCACGGCGAGATTGAGTACCATATGGGAGCGGGTCGTACGCCACGGCGGATACCAAACTTGTTTGATTTGAGATTGTTATTTGATGCCGGATATTGATGTACTTGATTATTTGTTTACTTGCCTACAGTTTTCCTTACATCCTGCTTACTTTATTACTGTTGGACCTTAGTGAGTATCGAGTCGACCTCTCGTCACTACTTCTTCGAGATTAGACGGGATACTCACTGGGTACATATATGTATATGTACTCATACTACACTTTCTGTGCATTTTGTTGCACAAGTACCTTTATAGTACACTGATTGGCTTGGAAGACTTATACGGGCTGCATTCATCCAGAAGCATTCCACAGCTGCCGGAGTCTCCCTTCTGTGTACTTACATTCTATATCTCTTGCCTTTGTCCCATTTATTTCTCGGACAAGAGTTGTATAGTTGTATAAATTCTTAGAAACTGCTCATGTACTTGTGTCACCAGGTTCTGGGGATGTGTTGAGTCTTGTTTTATGGAATTAAATAGATTTCTTGTCGTGTTTAATTTACAGCAATTTATTTATTTGATTATGAAATGCAATAAAGGCAACGATTTCGAAATTTTTAACCAGGAAGGTATTTCAACTGATTAAGGGGTTGGCTTGCCTGACAGTGGTGTCCGGCGCCATCACAACCCATAGGTTTTGGGTCGTGACAACGTTGTATCAGAGCTCTAGGTTCCCGTAGGTTTCACGAGTCATGATCAAGTCTAGTAGAGTCCTGTGGATCGGTACGGAGACATTTGTACTTATCTTCGAGAGGCTACAGGGCTATTAGGAGTACTTCCCTTCTTGATTCCTCATCGTGCGACTTGATTCCTTTAAGGCTTATGCCTATGCTTCTTCCCACTCAATCTTACGCGTCGCAAAGCGCTTGTTATGAATCGAGGGTTGAGGACTTTTAATGATACTATGGATGTGGTGCGGGATGTTTCTCCCAGCGTAGTTGATTGAGGCTATCATCGTTGTTCTGCGGAAGAATTGTTTTGTCATCTCAGCTTAGTAGCTGTATTTCTTAGAACTTTGAGGTCATGCTCAGGTGGTTATGAACTTACGATTGGTTATGGCGCGATGTTGATACAAGGGTAGAACAGTTGCCCATGTGTTGAGGTGATGAGCAGTTTGAAGGGAGGTCTTCTCAGAGTGTGATTCCGGGATTTCAGTATTTTTGTTTCGGCGGAGGAAAAGCATTTGGATTATAAATGATCAGGTTTTGGGCTGATAAAATAGTAAGGATTGGTTTTGTCAAGTTAAATGGAGTGCTCACCTGTAATAAGATATCGTCGTCATGGATTGAATGGAATGTGTTAAGTTTGTCGGTGTTATGGTCTCTTCGGTTGCTCGGGGTCAGAGTATTGTGAAGAAGTATTGAAGAATGCGATTGGCAAAGGCCGTGAGGTGCGGAGGTTCAGTACTGGCTAACTCTTGGACATGAAGGCGATTCGAGGAAGATGATCTTCTTAAAGATTTAAAGTTGTGATGATATGTTGGTTTAAGAGCTACGGAGGATAGTATTAAATTGAGGCAGCAGGAGGGCATCATACGATGAAGGACGATACGTGAGAAGTGCTAAGCGATGGTGCCAATTATAAAAGATCAAGTGTAATGAAAGGAAGGCAGGTAGCACTTACGGGAATGAGTTGGGCAAAGTGGGAGAGCGGCAGCTTAGTGATGAATCAGAAGATGTGGTAGCCCGTTTAGTAGATGTCCAGGAAGAGCAGAAGGATTGGTAAGGTTGGTAAAAGGATACAGGCTTAGGATGGGGGTCTTGATATTGTGTAAAGTGAGAATCATAGCATAATGGTAGGTGTCAGTTGGCTAGTTTCCTTGGGTAGGTTGTCTTTTGTGAGTAGGTTAGCGGTTGTAGGGATGGTAAGTTCTGTGCGGAGTCCTAGTGCCAAGTCGGTAGGAGGTAGAATATGTGAATGGTGTTAGAAAATTCAAATATTTAAGGGAGACTAACAGGAGAATTCGAAAGAGTTGGTGGATTGGTGGGACAATGTCATGTCATCAAAGGAGAAAAGGATCTCAACAGGGACTATAGCGGTGCAAGAAGTAGCTTCGGGATAAGTGGGGGAGTCCCACCACCTGCAGTTGGGTTGTAGGATTGTGATCTCATGGGATTGCGGATTACAACTAAGGGAAAAGAGTATATCGGTAAGTGAGCGTGGCATATGGGAAAAATGTGCGAAGTTGGTCCTATTGGACCAGGGCTAGGCTCTGGAAGACTAAGAATTTGTGCTTAAGACATAGGCAAGTTGTAAAGGTAGTGACTCAGTCACGTGCTTCATTGAAAAGCATATTCATGTGCTAGAAGATCCTTGGGGTTGATTGTATTCGGGGCCAGTCGGAGTGGGTGACTCTCAGTAGTGGTTCTAATGAATTCAAAAGTTAGAGAATGCGGTGTTTAAGGGTTCAGGCAACAGTATAATTAAGAAGCGAGCTTCTGCAGTATAGTCTCTAAGAGGAAGGAAGATGGTTGGAGGGTTCTATGTTATTTCAGCACGCTGGATAGTATCGGAGGAGTGAGAGAATAGACTCCAAGTTGTAGAAAGTTTATCAGGAGGTTGTGAGACGAGTTGCGGAATTTAGGTAGCATGGTCTCGTGATTCAAGGTCACTCAGGATGAGTGATGGTTGAGTTGCTATGATTTGAAAGGAGTTACTATTATCCTGAGGCAATTAGATGATTAAAAGAAGATGGATTGGTTAGCCATGATGGAACGGCGCATGTACAACACTGATCAGTTCCTTCGGTATGATTGAGTATGTGAATGGTTTGTGCATATGTGTGTGGGGCTCGTCAGCCGTCGTAATACAGTTCATCTGGAAGCATTCAAGTACTATGGCCTGTCAGGTGTAGGTGGATCCCGGAAGGTATATGGTGGTTCAGACCACTACTTAAGGATTTGCATGTATTGTGATTGTGAGAGCTCACTTGTGTGTTGTTATGGTTCTCATGAATTGAAGCAAATAAAAGGTTTCTATATGTGATGAAGTGTTCACCCTGTTAGTGGTTCAGGAGTTATGATGGAACTTCCTATGCTATTCCAAATTGGCATGTTATTTGCAATAAGCGGTATGTAAGTGGAAGTAAGAATCGAGATTGCAGTTCAGTGTTAACAAGGATGTCATGAGCTCAGGGGAGCAAGAACAAGGGATTTGAATGTCTAGAATCAGCTGGTATTGTCTTCAGTGTCACCTGAGATCGGTGTTTGGCGAAAGAGACTTGGTATCCTGATTACGGGTCCTTGAATTGTTTTACAGCCTTAGGATGGTCGGTGGTAGGGATGTGCATACTTGTTGCCTTGTGTGGAAAGTCGTGGGAGTGTGACCATGGGAAGATTGTGTAAGCGTGACCTGTAGTCACCAGATTAATCGCAGATTTAGACTAAGTATAAGGAAGTGTAATATTGCTTATTTGAGAATGTATGCCTGGAAGGCGTTCGGCTCAATTGGTTGTGGACTGTGGGGTGTTTACCTCGGCTATGATGGTTGTCCTCGTGTGTATAAGAAAAAGAAAACGGGTTATTTGGACCCAGGTAAGGCTATCAGCCTAGTTCAATGCGAGTCAGAGGTGTTAATTTCGGTATGGCACTCCTCAAGGAGGGGCATTGGGATATCAGGTATTGTCCCGTCTTCGTCAAATTCATGTGATATTGCGATTGTGTCGTGTGAGTTGTGAAATGGCTTGGTAATTTCTTACATGTTGAGATTCCGCGTAGTGATGTAGTGATGTGAGCAGGATGGCTCCTAAGATTCAGATTATATATCGCACCTTAGTCGTGCTGGAGTTTGTAGCATATGGCTCTATCAGTTTCCCCAGATTGGTATTATGCACTTAGCGTGCTTGTTACCGATGTCAGTAGATTGTATTAGTGAGCAATTCAGCTCTGTGTATATATTTCTTTATGTAAATCCTATGACGGGATCGGGTGGCACGCTGCCACAGGTAGGTTATTTGGATCAGGTTGCGCGCCACAGCAGTGTGATGTTTAGCAAGACTCCTATAATGATTATTCTTGTGTTTTACTTCGTAATTTTCTGAGGAAAGTTCATATTAGTTGCGTGAGTTGAGTAGTATCTTCCGGAGTCATTTCCTTATGTGTCGTGTTCGAATCGTGTCCTATTGGCGCATTGTGGAATCGTGTGAGGCTAATGGCCGTGTTTGGGGTGATTGGTTGTCTGAGCAGTTCATACTGGGTGAGTCGAAAATTATGAATCTGGGATCGGTGTGATAAGACTATGCAAGTATATTACAGGACAATCACCATCATTGGTTGTAGTGAGATGATGATCTTAGTCAGGAAGAAGGAATTCAATGTTTAGTTGACTCTGCAGTTGGTTAGGAATTTCTACACATTTCCGCCGTTGTGGTGGTATCGTCAGCATTATAGCAAGATGTATGTGTGTATCTTATAAGGTGCTTTGAGAGCATCAAATTCGTAGAATTCTGGCTATTAGGGTTCAGGGAGCGTCATTGTGGTCAGATGATGGCTTATGCGGTGTATGGTGTGCCTCGTGTGGTAGTTGATGCGGTGTTCAAATGTTAGAAACATGCCTGGCAGAGAATTTCAGATGTTAGAACTAAGTTCGGAGCTTATTGTATGAATAAAGGAGGATATCTTCAGATTTGATCAAGCTTATGTGCTCAACCGGGTTGTGGTAGAAAGATTTATTCTAGAGAAAATCTTAACAGTTATATCAAATCACAAACTACACGAAAGTTGTCCCTTTTTTTATGGATATTTACCCATCACAGAGATGCACAGAGGAAGAGAACGAACTTCATATATCCCTTTTCTACTCAATCCAGAAACAAGATCGGACTTTATCAAAGCACGGGCAGGTGCACGAGATGTTAAATAGTGATTTTAGATAATTCTGGGGCAGTTCTTGGCACGTTCGAGGACGAACGTCTGTTTAAGTGGGGGAGAATGTAACGACCCGACCGGTCGTTTTAAGATCCAGCTCGTTGTTCAGCAGTTAGGAGTCATGAACAGCTCCATTTCGGGTATTGTGACTTGTGTGTATGGTGAGAGTTGAAATTCAGGAGGTTCGGAGTTGAATTGAAAGGAAAAGTTTCATTTCGGAAGCCTTAAGTTGAAGAAATTGAGTAAGACTAGAATTTGGAGTAAACGACCTCGGAATAAGGATTCGAAGGTTCCAGCAGGTTCATATGATGATATCGGACTTGGGTGTATGTCCGGAACGGGTTTTGGATAACCCGGGAGCATTTCGGTGTATATTGTGGAAGTCAGCATTTTGAAGGAATTTCTTAAAGTTGGACTTAAAGAGCATTTCAGAGATATTGAGGTCTGTTTGGGATTCCGAGTCTAGGAATAGCTCCGTATGGTGATTCTGGAGTTGGGAGCGCGATCGGAAGTGAATTCGGATACCCGGAAGTCTATTTAAGGTCATTTGGTTAAAGATAGAAAACTGAAGGTTTTTGAAGAATTCGACCGGAAATGGAAATTTTGATATCGGGGTCAGAATGTGATTCCCGAAGTTGGAGCAGGTCCATAATGTTGAATATGACTTGTCTGCAAAATTTGGGGTCATTCCGAGTAGTATAGACCCGTCCGACGTAATGTAATAAATTCTAGAATTTCAAAGTTCTTAAGTTTGGATAATTGTGTTTTGGGGTTTGATTCTGAGTTACGTTGTTGTTTTTCATGTTCCGGAAGTTCGAGCGAGTCCGTATCATGAATACAGACTTGCCGGTGATTTTGGACGGGGTCTCGGGGGGCTCGGGGGTGTTTTAGACCCCCGGGAGCTAAGTTAGAAAAACCAGAAAATTCCTGTCTGGTTTCCTTCTCTGCGATCGCAGAGGGATAATTGCGATCACAGAGAGGGATTTCTTCTGGGCTAAAGTTTTTTCTCTGCGATTGCAGACATCACCCTACGATCGCATAAGTATCTTCCCCCACCTTCTGCGATCGCAGACCTCACTCCTGCGATCGCATAAGCCTAACTCCCCACTCCCCGTGATCGCAGGCCCCATCTATGCGATCGCATAGCGTCGTTTGGGGCCCATGACCATTTGTTCTCCGCGATCGCAGACCTCCAGCCGCGATCGCAGTGGTCCGGCAGCTTGGTCTCTGCGATCGCAGGCCTGATGCCGCGATCGCAGTGAAGGTTTTCCTAGGCAGTATTTAAATGCTCAATTACGGTTTGTCTTCCTCATTAGTCATCTTTTACCTCCATTAGAGAGCACCCAAGGTTGAAGAACACCTCCCACAACCACCCACTGAAGAGGTAAGCAATTCTCTCCTATTTCTCCTGATTATGCATGGAATTTAGCGGGTTAATTCCTAAAAGAAACAAAAATCATGAAATTTGGTAGAAATTCCTAGGGCTTTGATAATTAGTGAATTATCCCTTTTTATCCATGAAATCCTAAATAAATTATGTAATTACGATTCTTGGGCTTTGGGTAATTCATTCCTTCGAGAATTTTCAAAAATCCGAACGCGTGAGCCCGAGGTCGAAATTTCAAAAATCTTCAAGAATACTATATTTTGGGATTTCTTGTTAATTCTTATTCTTGGAGCATAAATTGATTCAATTATGCTATGTTTGGCTAGCTGTGAGCTGTCGAGGGTAGTTTCAGAATTTCGGGTGCATATTTTGATCTGGTCCTTGGTCTGAGGAGTGCTTTTATCGAGGTGAGTCTCCTTTCTAACCTCGTAAGAGGGAAATTGTCCCTCTAGGTAGCTTTGTTTGCTATGTGATCTTGTTTTGGGGATACGTACGCACCGAGTGACGAGAGTCCATACGTAGTGGCTATTACTGCTTCGTCCGGGTAGTTAGGACACACCATACTCATTGTTTTCCTCTATTGTAGCATATATATTACTTGTATACTTGTGTGATTGTATTGTTGTCTTTGAACGTGTGGTACTTGGCTTGATTTAAGAGTGATAAGAGAGCCAAGACAGAGTGATGAAACATTATATTATGGGATCGGGCCATACGCCACGGCAGAATGATGATTGATTATATTATGGGATCGGGCCGTACGCCACGGCAGAGTGATGATTGATTATATTATGGGATCGGGCCGTACGCCACGGCAGAGTGATGATTGATTATATTATGGGATCGGGCCGTACGCCACGGCAGATTGATGATTGATTATATTATGGGATCGGGACGTACGCCACGGCAGAATGATGATTGATTATATTATGGGATCGGGCCGTACGCCACGGCGAGATTGAGTACCATATGGGAGCGGGTTGTACACCACGGCGGATACCAAACTTGTTTGATTTGAGATTGTTATTTGATGCCGGATATTGATGTACTTGATTATTTGTTTACTTGCCTACAGTTTTCCTTACATCCTGCTTACTTTATTACTGTTGGACCTTAGTGAGTATCGAGTCGACCTCTCGTCACTACTTCTTCGAGATTAGACGGGATACTCGCTAGGTACATATATGTATATGGACTCATACTACACTTTCTGTGCATTTTGTTGCACAGGTACCTTTATAGTACAGTGATTGGCTTGGAAGACTTATGCGGGCTGCATTCATCCAGAAGCGTTCCACAGTTGCCGGAGTCTCCCTTCTGTGTACTTACATTTTATATCTATTGCCTTTGTCCCATTTATTTCTCGGACAAGAGTTGTATAATTGTATAAATTCTTAGAAACTGCTCATGTACTTGTGTCACCGGGTTCTGGGGATGTGTTGAGTCTTGTTTTATGGAATTAAATAGATTTTTTGTCGTGTTTAATGTACAGCAATTTATTTATTTGATTATGAAATGCAATAAAGGCAACGATTTCGAAATTTTTAAACAGGAAGGTATTTCAACGGATTAAGGGGTTGGCTTGCCTGACAGTGGTGTCCGGCGCCATCACAACTCATAGGTTTTGGGTCGTGACACCCTTTGCAGGAATTGTCTCCCAGATCGAAGCCATCTTTCGCTTCCGCACCCCAACCACCGTAGGTGCGACATCGCATCTGCGCACCAAACTCTGCTTGTGCGACACACCAGCACTAGCAACACCAAATAACTCCAAATAAAATGAAATCATCCTGAAACACAGCTGAGACCAAACACCTAAATCAAACTATTCCAAAGTCCCAAAACACCACAAATAACAACAAATTCAAGAATCAACAATCTAAAACCATCTCTTACTTTTCACACATTCAAAATTCGTCAAAACATGTTTGAATCATGCCTAAACATTCTCACACAAGTTCCATAATACAAAACAAACCTCTTCCAACATAGGCTCAAAATCTTTTGGGAACCTCCAAATCAGAATCCGAACATACGTCTAAATCTAAAAGCATCATACAAATCTATTGGAGTCATCAAATCATCAATCCGAAGTTATTTAAACAAAAGTCAAATCTTGGTCACCTCTTCCAACATAAGATTTTTAAAATAAAATTAAATATTTCAATTTACTCCCAAACCCTATGAAAGCCAAACTACACATCCCCGCAAGTCACAAAATATCACATACATATATAAAGAACATAAAATAGGGAAATAAAGTTCAAATACCTAAAGTAACCGATCGGATCGTTATAGGTGGATAATAGTGATGGTCTTTCCGTCGAAATTTCTGTTTAGCTCCTTAGTGGCTTCGGAAATGACCATGAGAGAAGAATCAAAAAACTTTTGAGGTTCCATGCCTCTCTTTATTGTGCCAGAATGTGTGTATGCATATGTATGAGAAAAATAAAAAAGGGAGGAGTTGGTCGTCGCCATCTATCGGCAATCTTGGAAGTAGCAAAGAGAGAGAATGCATGGGGCTTGGCGGCTGTCTCTGGGAAAATGGGAAAGAATAATGAAAGGGAGAAAAAAATTAAGAACTACCTACATCTGATGAAAAAAAGAATGTGTGCAATGTGTGTGCTTATGCTATTAGAGATAAATACCCTTCTCCTTTTTATAATAAAACTAGTAAATTTACCTATCGCTTTGCGCGGGATTTAAGAAATATTAATAAAATTTTAAAAAAGAATTTATCGAGTTAATAACAGATATAGATATTATCCCTCTTTTTATGAGAAAGAATATCGCCAACAAATAAAATATATTTGATTTAATTCATAAATTTAATTTATTTGTAGCAAATAATCTAGGTGATGTACAGTTAATTGTATATTATCAATGAATATCACTTAAGTTTATCTAATTAAGAAAGTCCAAGACCAAGAAAAATAAAAATAAAACTTGCATAGATTCTTAAAGCTACCAATTACACAAATAAAAAAAATTAAATTATTGTTAGTTGTATATTGAGAAGCTGAAAATTTTTATGAGAAAAAATACATACTTTTTGACAAAAGGTCATTAAGTAGGAAGACCTTCTCCTCTAACTTTGCAACTTATGTTAAAAAATTTATTCTGTTAATTTATTGTATTATTCTGGTAGTTAAATATAATTTTATGTGATACATTTAATTGAGTAACTACAATAATATTTTAGAGATAATGTCACACTTTAAAGAATAAAATTCACCAATCATTCACATGAACAATTAATTTTTTTAATAAAAAACTCTTTCAATAACACACTTAATAAGATAAGAATCAAATGTGTAAATCCTAACATTAGAATAATGAATATTATTTGTAAGTTGATTATGAACTTCACTAAGTTTTTAATCATCGATAGTATAGCCCGAAAATAAAAAACTTATTATGTGATTTCTTAATTAATTATATTACATTATATGTTAACTTAAAGTTATCTACAAATTGTCAATGCCTAGATTGATGCGTAACTCAAAAAAGTTCATTGAAGAATAAAAATAGAGGCAAAAGAATTAAGAACATATAGAAAAATATATTTATAAAAATAATAAATCTATATATGAAAGGAAAATAAAAACATATTAGAATCTCACTTCGATATGGGATAAAATAACGACTCAAAGTTATTGCAATTGTAAGTACAAATATATACAACAAAAAACAGATATCAAAATCTCTATGTATATATTATTTGAAAAAAATCACTACTTCAACTTATACAACATAAACTAAATATGACAAAATCAAAGACCATTAATGAGAATTGTGAAATATGCTTTAATTCGATCTTCACCTCATTATTTGACATTTCCTCTTAAACATTCTTAAGATTCACTCATGTATGGAATATATTCATGCATTTACCTTAAACAAAAAACAAAGAATAGAAATTATACCATATCTTAGTATAATTTTTCATTTCCACTACAACCTTTGACCTAGAGATAGCTCAAACTATTATAACCAAATATAAATTTAGTGTCAATCATATTTGTTCAAAATATAGAAATCTTTATATAGGTACATATGGAGGAACATAAAATAAATAGTTATAAACTTACAAATTAAATATTTAAAGGTTATGAATATGAAAGGCATGATAGTTATTGAGATTATTAAAAATATAGGTTATGAAGATAAAGAAGTGTGATTTATGAAGATAGAATTCTTAATATAAAATAAATGAATAAAATGATGAAAAACCCAAAAAAATGAGAAAAAATATAAATGTGTTTCTTGGCTTAAAAGAGGTTTCACCTCACTTTTCTATTGCCCACTTATATATATATATGAATGATCCCCTCCTTTTGACCATTGTGTAATTAATATCCCCTCTTGTGCCCCCAAAATAATTTTAAGACTTTAGCTATTGTACAATGTGATGATCGAAGGGGTCATTTTATGAATTTAGACTCCGTTCTAGACTTATTAGCAATAAAAAGATTAATTTTAACTATCTCAATTTGCGTGCGCAGTCCGGGCGTAAAACCGGAAAGCTTTTATGTGAAAATATGAAAAATAGTAATTTCTAGAGTTAAAATTTAATTATGTTTGACTTTGGTCAACATTTTGAGTAAAGGGACCCGAATCCGTATTCTGATGATCCCGGGAGGTCCGCGATAAAATATGGGACTTGGGCGTATGCCCGAAAATGAATTCCGAGGTACCAAGCCTTAGAAATCAATTTTAAAAAAAAATTATTTTGCCGAAATATTAATGAAATAAAGAAAAGAATTAATGTTTGAATCCATGGGTATCAGGCCCGTATTTTAGTTCCGGAGCCCGGTACAGATTTATTATAGTATTTAAATATTAACTGTGAAATTTGGTGAAAAACGGAGTTTATTTGACGTGAAATGGACATCCGGTTGAGAAATAATGAACTTTAAGTGTTCTTGAGAAAAATGATGAGTTTTGAGGTTTAATTCATATTTTTACATGTTATTTTCATGATTTGATCACACAAGCAAGTTCGTATGATGTTTTTAGGCGTGCATGCATGTTTGGTTTAGAGCCCCGAGGGCTCGGGTGAGTTTCGGATAGGCCACGGGATGTTTTACACTTAAAATTTATGTTGTTTTTGTTGTTGCTGGTGCACACCACTTGTGTGCATTGCGTTCGCACCCCACTCCTCGCTAACGCATAGTGTAAATTGCAGGGGGGTCGCCTTTGTGCTATGCGAACGCGTTCAACCCATGCGAACGCACATGGTATTGGGCCTGGGGAAGGGGGCTTCCGTTTCTTCTACGCGAATGCGTCCTGTGGGGTTCGAACGCGAACGCATCCCTTTGGTCGCGAACGTGAAGGCCAATAGGCCTGAACCTATGCGAACGCGGGCAGGCCCACGCGAACGCGATGAAGGCCTGCCCAGCTATATTTAAACACTGTAAAACACGAACAAAGCTCTTTTCTTCAAAATTTTCGAACTACACGGCCCTAAGGACGATTTTCTTCATCAAAGTTCATCCCCAAGTTGTTGTTGGTAATCAATTCTAAACTTTACTCTTTCAATTACCCAATATTTTTCATCACCTTTAAATCAAAACTAAGAATTTTCATGGTATAAATAGAGGGTTTGGGTAGAATTAGGGAATTTTGTAAAAAAATCGAATTTTACCTCGAATTTGAGGTTGGATTTAGAAACAAATTATATATTCAGATTCGTGGGTGAATGAGTAAACGTAATTTGGTCTGAACCCCGAGTTTGGACCAAGCGGACCCGGGGTCGGGTTTTAACTTTTTTTGAGAAAACTTAGGAAAAATTATAATTTTCAGTAAAGTTAGTTCCTTTAGAATTAACTAATGATATTAAGTTAATTATGGTTAGATTCAAGTGTATTGGAGGTGAATTCAAAAGGGAAAGCTATAATTGAGCAGTGAGTGGCCTACGAATTTGAGGTAAGTGATTGGTTTAACCTTGACTTGAGGAAAAAGGAATCCCCAAATTAATTGTTATGTGAAAATGCATGTGTGTGGTGTATAGGTGAGGTGACGAGTATCTATGCACCACCAAATGGTCTGCTTACATGAACCCTCCAATACTTAATTGCTCAGGTTTTAATTGTTTCATGTCCATTGTTATTTCTATGATTACTTGGCTTGTTAATTTATTGTTAAGTCTGGTTGTAATTATTTTTGGAAAAGTCTTAGTGTTTTCCTTGGTTTTATTGTGGTATATAAAGATCGAGTGGGTTGACATTGTTTTACGAGATATATATGTATTCCTGCTGGTTCCATTTTTTTGTGATAATATTGCTGAGTTTATGAGAAGTACAATTTCTTGTTTACAATTGTTGAGATAAAAATGTTGTGAAAGGCTTGGCACGATAGTGATAAGGGTGGACAGGGGAAATAAACGATAGTGATAAGGGTGGACAGGGGAAATAAATGATAGTGATAAGGATGGACAGGTGGGATCGGGTTGCACTCCGCAACAAGACAGTGATAAGGGTGGATATTTATATTTTACTGATTTTATTACAAAAGTTTTGAAACTTTACTGTTTTACTCTATTGTTTCTCCTATTCTGCACATACGGTTATTTTAAAGTGAAGTTTGGAAATTTAGAAATTTGTGTGAGATTTTTGTGACAGCTGAGGCCTGGAATAAGCGACTAAGTTATTTTATTTATTGTTTCAGCTTATATTTCTTGTTTGTATAGAATTGTTTTATTGCTTTATTTTATATATATATATTCACAGGTTAAGTTATATTTTCCCTGCCTTAGCCTCGTCACTACTTTGTCGAGGTTAGGCTCGTCACTTACTCAGTACATCGGTTCGGTTGTACTGATACTACACTCTACACTCTTTTGTGCAGATCCAGGTACCGACTAACAGTAGAAATTTTTAATAGCGGCTATTCATTATCCGGAGACACGAGGTATATCTGCCGGCGTTCGCAGATCCCGAGAGTCTTCTCTTAAGTTCGTAGGGACTGTTTTATAATTTTCTCAAAATAATTATATTAATTCTTTCAGCCCATTATTTGTAGTATTCTTTAGTAATTCGTGAATTGTGACACCAGACCCTGGGGTAGTCTTAGAGTTATTTATATAATTAGTTTGTGGCTCGATTTATTTAGTTGTTTGTCATTTTATATTTGGAGTTATTCATTGGAAACCATTAGATTAGTTTTACTTTAAATTTATTTTATTATGTTTAAAGGGATAATCAAAGGAAAATAGTTAATCAAACTCTAACATTGGCTTGCCTAGCAAGTGTGATGTTAAGCGCCATCACGATCCCTAAGGTTGGGAATTTGGATCGTGACAAGTTGGTATTAGAGCACTAGGTTTCTTAGGTCTCACAATTCACGAACAAGCTTAGTAGAGTCTGAAGGATCGGTACGGAGACGTCTGTACTTATCTCTCAGAGGCTATTGAGATAGGAAACAACTCCATTTTTATTTCAATTTTATCGTGCGATTCTTGTTATCTCAAATATTGATTGGATTCTTTTATTCTCTCGCAGATGGCGAGAACACGTGCTTCCTCTTCCGCTGACCAGCATTCCGGTCCTCCAGCATCAGCAGCTCTCACTAGGGGCAGAGGCCAAGGCAGGGGCAGGACTCAGCCCATTGCTCAGGCAGCAGCCCGAGCTGTGGAACCCCAGATCGAGATTAATGATGGGGTTCCAGCTCAAACTGTTCCAGCGAGACCAGCTCAGGTCCCAGAGGGGTTTATTGCTACTCTGGTTCTTCAGGATGCTTTGGTCTGTTTAGTGTGCCTTATGGAGAGTGTAGCCCAGACTAGCACATTACCTGTTGCAGTAGTTGTATATCAGGCTGGATGAGGGGTCCAGACTCCTGCTACCCACACTCCGAATCAGACTACTCCTCAGGTTCAGACCCTAGTAGCCAATCCAATTGGGGTAATTCAGCTAGGTGCAGTAGTGCCGCCTGTTAATGGGGCAGCCATGTCTTCAGATGCTTTATGGAAACTGGACAGGTTTATCAAGCTTTTCCATGTTCACTTCAGTGATGCTACTTTAGAGGACCCTCAGGAATATCTGAATAGTTGTTACGAGATATTGCGTAATATGGGTATTTTGGAGACCAATGGGGTCAATTTTGCTGCTTTTTAGATGACTGGTTCCTCCAAGAAATGGTGGAGGGATTTTTTGTTGACTAAACCAGTTGGGTCGCTTGCCTTGACTTAGGATCAGTTTTCTCGTCTCTTTATGGAGAAGTTTTTTCCTGTTACTACTCGAGAGGATAAGCGACCTCAGTTTGAGCGATTACAGCAGGGCAACATGACCATGACCCAGTATGAGGCTCGTTTCGTGGATTTGGCTAGGCATGTTATTCTCTTGTTGCCCACAGAGAGAGAGAGGGTCAGACATGTTATTGATGACCTTGCTCATCCCATCAGGTTGTAGATGGCCAAGGAGACAGGGACCCAAATTTCTTTTCAGGACGCAGCTAATGTGGCTAGGAGGGTTGAGTGGTTTTGGGTATGGGAGTCCAGGGGTCTGACAGGAGACCTCACCATTCTGGTGGTTTTAGTGGTGCCTCGTCTGGAGGAGGGACTTCATTAAGCAGAGACCATTCTTCCAGTCCATTTCATTCAGCACTACAAGCTTCACATGGTACTTCGGTTGGTCGTGGTTTTTATCTGCCTCCTTCTGCTCAACTAGTTTACAGTTCTCCTTCAGCTCCTATCAGAGCACCTCCTCTGTAGAGTATTGATCGTGGCCAGCCGGTTCATCTGGGCCAGCATACTTATCAGAAGGGATGTTTTGAGTGTGGTGAATTTGGGCATGTTCTGAGGACCAGTCTGAAATATGCAGGTAATCAGTTTCAGCATCAGAGTTCTCGTGCCATAGTTCTGGCACCAGCTCCAGTACCACCTGCCCAGCCAGCAAGGGGTAAGGGTCAGGTAGTTAGAGGGAGAGGCAAGAATGTTAGAGGTGGAGGTCCGATAGTTAAGGGTGGAGGCCATCCAGTTAGAGGTAGAGGTCCTCCCAGAGATGTGGTTCAAGGTGGCGGGGCCCAGCTGATGTTCTAAACATCAATACCACACAAGAGGGGGGTGATTTGTGTGGTGTCCAATTTTCACGTGCACTAGTTATAGAAGGACCGGGTTCTTCTATGTGTTCCAACTCCTACAGCTTGCGGAATAAGAAATGCAGAATTTAAAGAACACAGTAATTTTACGTGGAAAACACCTAGCTCAAAAGGTGAAAACACCACGACCTACTTCCCAGTAGGATTTTCTCAAACTCTTCACTAAATCAATGAGCCAAACAACATTTACAAAATAAACTCTTTTGTAAACCTAAGGATTAACTCTAACCCTTTGTGTCAAACTAGCCTCTAGCTATTTGCGACAAACTTCAAGTTAACAATAACTTAAACACTCAGTACCTATTACAATTGCTTCTAGATAAAGTTGAAAGGTACAAGTTGTAATCACCTACTACAAATAAACTAGACTAAAAGACAACATATGGAACTGGTTCTTCTAGCTGGTTCAAGTAGTTTCAGAGTCGCATACTCAATTCTCACAGGAACTGCTTGCAAAATTGCTTTGGTAATTTTGCTCTCAATTCTTGTTTTGCTTTTGCGTTTGTGCCTACTTGTACAATAAGAACACTAAACAATATATAGGATTAGTATACAAAGATATTCACTAGAATTCGGATGCTACTCTTCCTTGGTGGAAGAGTTCTAGTTGATCTCAACTCCCTAAATCCTCATTTATCTTGATTCTGTTCTTACTGAATAAGGAGTCCATATTCTTATCAATTTGCAACCTTTTCGATCAGAAGATATCTCTTTAGAGCACTGATTATATTTATCACCTGCTTGTGCACCTCACGTGCCCTAACTCTGCATGTGTCTATGTATCCAGTGATGGACTTGGTTCAACTGTGAGTTCCTTTGTCAATATTCAAAACCATTCAGCTTCTCGATCCAACAAATTCCCCCCTTTTTGATAATGACAAACTCTGTTCTTAGGCCTGTAATTACTTTAATCTAACATTGACACTTTTTAGAGTATCAAGCATTTATCATAAAGAACCAGGTTCATTAGGTTATAAATATCATATATTCAAATAGAGCACATCTTCCCCCTTTTGTCATCATCGAAAAATTGCAAAATGTTAGAATTACCAGATTTATAAGGATTACTCATGGCCACTGGGGCAACTGCAAGTGCCTACATGGATTAATCATCAATAATGAACAAAAAAATGCAAACTATCAAAGAAAGTGAGACAAAAATAAGAGCAGAAACAAAAAAATTCATTAATAGAAGCATAGTTCAACCACCATCCACACAAAGAAATAAAAACAATTACTACCATGAGCAAAAGAAACATACAAAAATCCAAAATCTGGGTCATATAGGGTTAAAGACAGGACACTGGACTACTAAGGCTAGGAAGGGGTGGAGGCTGGGTTCTTTGCTTTGAGAAGAGACAGCATATTCTAAAGAATCCGCTCATTCTTCTCCTTTTCTTTGGCAAGCTCAGTTTTTAGAGCATCTCTCTCAGTTTCGACCTCTGAAAGGCGATTCTTCAGCCTACGAATTTCAGCATCCTTAACCTCACCTTCCTACACAAGAACCCTGACTTTACTACTCACTGGAATTTTTCTAGATGAACTAGGTTCATTGTTAGGAACATTTAAAATATAGTCACATGCCAGAAGCATGTTCTTGCCAAAGTAGTCCTTGACAGTGGCCATTTCTGCCTTCTTTAGGGGAACCTTGAAGTGATCCAGCATAGTCGTGAGGATGAAACCATAAGGGATCGAGCATGGGCCTTGGAACCATTGACCACCATGTCTAGTAGTTGAATGATAAAGTAGGGCCGGTTGATTTGTTTGCCACTGTCCAGGCACTCCATGAGAGTTAAGTCCATGTAGTTCGCTATGTGCCTTCTCTCTTGCCTGGGCAGTACACATTTGTTGATGAATTCAAAGACCACCTTGCGAGGGAGCTTCATCTCGCTTTTGTAAACTGCCCTTGGTTCCACCTCTTCAGCATTGTCACTGAACCTCCTGGTAATTTGCAGTGCAGAAGGAAGACCATCCAGGATGGGCCACTTCTCCTTTGTATAATCATCATATCCCTCACCTGGAATCCCAAGAATTTTGCCCAGCTCTTTGGCATCAAAGGTGATTTTGGTCCCCTTTACCTAACTAGAGACCCTGCCATTCTTGACCTCAGCATTGGCCATGAACTCTACAATCTCACTCCCGGCCAGCCTGCCATCTAACTGAAGGACCATGTCCTTCCATCCCTGTACTTCCAAAGTATCCAATAGGTAGACCATGCCAGACTCCTCCAGATTCTTCAACAACCTTCCCTTCAGAATAGAACGTTTCCCAAATTTGGTCAAATTGTCTTTCTCTCCACCAGACTCCTCATCTTCTTCACCACTCCAATCTTCCTCTTCATCAATCTGAACCATCTTTGATTTCAGTGTAGACCTAGTCCTCTTGGCAACAGTTGAGGGTGTAGCAGACACAGATGCAGACTTCTTGGAAGAAGTCTTGACTTTCTTGGGTTTGGGTGTCTGAACCTCAACATCTGCCATTTGCTCTTCTTGATGGACCTGGTTCATCTCCTCAACCTCAACAGCCTCTACAGGCTCAAACACTTTTGCCTTTCCTTTTTCAGCTCTATTTCTCTTACTCTCCTTCAAAGCCTTCTGCAACTCTTCTTCACTCTGCCTAATTGCACTTCTTGTAGTTTTTCCTCTCGGAAGAGGGGTTTAAGCAGAGGGAGTGGCTTTTCTTTTCTGACTCACCACTGGAGTTTCAACCTTCTTAGCCTTGGGTGTCCTCTTCTTCTTCGGTTTATAACTCTCCGCTAACTTTCTCATAAGATCAGCTAAGGTTTCCTCAATGGATGAACCAGGTTCATCAGTTGCATGTTGAAGATTTTCCAACCCCTCAACAGCCTCTCCCGAGTTACTTCCCCCAAAATCTTTGGCTCCTTCTTCAACTACCACTGGAGCAGTACCACAAATTGCCAATGGAGTACCTTCTACCTCTGTTCCCCTCACAGTACTTCCTCCTCCCTCTCTCTTATTTTCTTTCACAATTTTATTTTTACCATCTCTTCGTCGCCTATCAGGAACTTCCACATACCCAATCAGAACAAACTTATTTTCAGAAATGACAAGTGTAGGCTCAGACCTAGGTTTAAGAGTTGATGATACATGTTCAGAATCAGATGAACCAGTTGCTTCCCCCTCAGTTGTTGACTTGAAGGAGTCATTGGAGTTCTCAGATACTTAAGCCTGGCTAGCTTGAAGCTTGGCATTCAATTTCTTAGCTAGAGAGCCAGTAGCCACTGTTTTTCTGGCGAGCTTTTTGACACGTCTTCTCCTGGGTTCTGGATTAGGGCTTGGTTGAGCAACGGGGGTAAGTGGAGGAGACTGAACAAGATTGTTTTTAGGGGTGGTGGGATGGGATTGAGATGGGGTGGAAGAATTTGAGTGAGATGGGTTGGCACCAGTATCTTCGAGTGTGATACTGTAGTCAGGTGTGGTGGACGAGGATGAAGCAGGTGGTGGAGTATTGGCCATTGTGATGAATTTTTGTTGAAGAAAGGAAGAAGATTAGGATCAAGATGTTTGAGCGTGAGGTTGAAAGGGTTTCGACGGTTATGACTTGAGGAGGAGAAGTGAATGATGATTTAGAGAAGTGATGATGAAAGGTTTTTAAGGGAATGGTTAATTAATACACAACGAGTGTAATTTGGGTCAAGAAGAAGTCTAATCGGTTCAAAAGTGTTAGTTAAAAAGTGACGGTTATGACTACCCTATAATCAAGGCTCTTTTAATTCTATTGGACTCTTTTGGGTAGACGGAACAGGTTCAAATTTAGGATAAATACTAGATTTTGAAAAGAGCTTGTTTTAGATAGAGTTCTGCTCATGATTAATTATTAACATTTCAAGGTGCGTATAGTGGAGAACACATACCTCTTCTGTCAGATGAACCAACAATGATGAACCATGTTCATCCTGTAGGAATCTCTTGATTAAGCCTCAATTTTTACAAAATAGAGAAACATCATTAGTAACCAAAAAGTCATATTAACACATGGTAAGATAGTATGTTGTTTATAGCATGAAATTGAGTAATGATTTTTCTGATTATTTACAAAAATTTCAGAATTCCTAGCCATTTTTTGTTTTCATTTTCAAAATTTTTTCCATATTTTTTTCATTTTTGTTTTGAACTGGTTCAGTTAGGTGATTTTAATCATCCCTAACTCTAACCTTTTCCTTTCAAAATGCTCTCTACTTAGTGCTTTAGTAAATATGTCAGCAATATGTTTATCAGTGGCACATAATTCAATAGAGATTAATCCCTTCTCATAGTTGTCTCTTAAGAAATGGTGTATAACATCTATGTGCTTTGTTCTTTTATGATGAACGGGGTTCTTTGTCATACTAATAGCATTAGTGTTATCACAGAAGATAGGGATGCATCCAACCTCTATACCAAAATCCATCAATTGTTGTTTAATCCATAATAACTGAGCACAATATGAGGCTGCAACCACATACTCAGCCTCGGCAGTAGATAAAGCTACTGAATTCTTCTTCTTACTGGCCCAAGACATAAGACATGAGCCCAAAAAGTGTGCCATACCTGAGGTGCTCTTTCTATCTACCAAGAAGCATGCATAGTCAGCATCAACATATCTCACAAAATCAAAGTTACTACCTTTAGGGTACCAAAGATAGAGGTCAGTGGTGCCTTTTAGATATCTCAAGATTCTCTTCACTCCAGTTAAATGGGATTCCTTTGGATTAGCCTGAAATCTTGCACAAAGTCCTACGCTGAAAACAATGTCAGGTATACTGGCAGTAAGATAGAACAATGACCCAGTCATCCCTCTATACAACTTTTGATCAATAGATGAACCAGGTTCATCTACATCTAGTTTATTGGCTATTGCAATAGGGGTGTCAATTTCTTTTGAGTCTTCCATTTTAAATCTTTTGAGCAACTCTTTCACATATTTTTGCTGATGGATCATAGTTCCGTTTGAGTTTTTTTAAATTTGTAAGACTTAAAAGAAATTAAGCTCACTCATCATACTCATTTCAAATTTACTCCCCATTAGTTTAGAAAATTCTTTACTTAGTTTTTCAGATGTTTCCCCAAAGATTATGTCATCTACATATATCTGCACTACCAAGAGATCTTTACCTTTTTCCTTCAAGAATAAGGTGCTGTCTATTTTACCTCTCTTGTAGTCATGCTCAAGCAAGAATTTTGATAGCCTTTCATACCATGCTCTTGGTGCTTGCTTGAGTCCATACAGTGCCTTGTCAAGTTTGTACACATGATATGGATTCTCCTTGCTTTCAAACCCCGGAGGTTGCTTGACAAATACTTCTTCTTTTAGGTAGTAATTCAAGAAGGCACTCTTGACATCCATCTGGTGAAGGGTGAATTCCATGTAGGCAGCAAAGGCTATGAGGAGCTTGATTGCCTCCAACCTTGCCACAGGAGCAAAGGTTTCATCATAGTCTATGCCTTTCTCCTGACTATATCCTTGAACCACCAATCTTGCCTTGTTTCTTGTAACTATTCCATCTTCATCAAGATTGTTTCTGAAGACCCACTTTGTGCCAATAACTGATCTATCTAATGGTCTAGGTACCAGATGCCAAACTTGACTTCTTTCAAATTGATTGAGTTCTTCTTGCATGGAATTTACCCAGTCTGCATCCTACAAAGCTTCAGCAACATTTTTGGATTCGATCAGGGATAGAAAAGCATCAAAAGCACACAGATTTTTTAGAGAAGATCAGGTTTTGATTCAAGAAGTTAGATCAGTTATGATGTTCTTGATGGGGTGAGAACTTTGATATCTGTGTGGTTTTACAACCAACTGATCATAACTTGATGATCCTATAGTGCCTTGTTACTGTGGAACAGGATCAGGGATAAGTTCCAATGAGGTTTGTTGTTGAGTTCCCTCTATCAAGTTGCCCGGGGTAGATGGACCTGTTCCATCACCTGTTCCTTCTTCCAATGTTGCTCCAGTTCGGTCTTAGTTTCTGACCAGCCCAATTTCTTCATCTTCGTGTTCCTGTCTCTCAGAGAGAATGTTAGTTTCATCAAAAACAACATGCACACTTTAACACACAGAGTTCTTTTGTTATACAGCTTATAAGCCTTACTATGTGAAAAATATCCCAAGAATACTCCCTCATCACTTCTAGGATCAAACTTGCCTAGGGAGTCCTTGCCATTGTTGTGCACAAAGAACTTACAGCCAAAAGCCCTAAGATGGGATATATTGGGCTTTCTCAATTTGAGTAACTCATAGGGAGTCTTCTCTACAAGTGGTCTAGTCATGCACCTATTTATTATATATCATGCAGTGTTTATAGCTTCTGCCCAGAAGCTATGAGGTAGTTTACTAGAAAGAAGCATGGTTCTACCCATATCATCAAGTGTCATATTCTTTCTTTCAACCACTCCATTTTGTTGTGGAGTTCTGAGGGCAGAAAAGTTATGATCTATGCCATGTTCATCATAAAATTCTACAAATTTGGCATTTTCAAATTCAGTGCCATGATTAGACCTTATTGATGCAAGTTGATTTTCTAATTGTTTCTGAAATATTTTAACAAAAGAAGTAAACATATCCAATGATTCATCTTTAGATGTTATAAATAATTTCCAGGTAAATCTAGAATAGTCATCAACAAACACCATTACATATCTCTTACCACCTCTGCTTAATGTTCTCATAGGACCACATAGATCCATATGGACCAGTTCCAACGTCCTGGTGGTACTTGTCACTTTCTTGCTTTTGAAAGAGTATCTTACCTACTTCCCCCTTGCACACACCTCACAAACTTTGTCTTCCTAGAACTTAATGTTAGGAAGACCTATCACCAAGTCCTTGGAGACTAGTTTGTGGAGTTGACTTAGACTGGCATATCCAAGTCTTTTGTGGCAAAGGAGGGTATCACTGTCCACCACACTCAAGCATGTTAATTCATTTTCTGATAGTGTGGACAGATCAATAATATAGATATTGTTCACTCTTTTTTCCTGCAAAACAAACTTGTAAGTAATAAGATTAATTACAAAGCATTTTGTAGAAGTGAACGCTGCCAGGTTACCTCTGTCGCACAGTTGAGACACACTGATCAAGCTATATTTCAAGCCATCTTTCAAGTAAATATTCTCAATGGAACGTGTGTCATCTTTACCTACCTTACCAACCCCAACGATTTCACCTTTCTTCCCATTTCAAAAGGAGACATTTCTTCTTTGAGGTTTTCAAGTGAAAGGAACTGTTCCTTGTTGCCAGTCATGTGTTTTGAGCAGCCACTATCCATGTACCATATTTGACTACTCCCTTTCACTTGAACCAACAAAATAAAATCAGGGGTTAGTCTTAGGAACCCAAACTAGTTTGGGTCCCTTTATATAAGAAAAAGAATGAATTAAGTTTCTTTTTAGCCCAATTTGGTAGCCAATTTTTCTATCGAACAAAGCTTTTATTCTTTTGATTGGCCTTCTCTTTTGCATTGCATTCAATTTTGTAGTGACCAGTCTAACCACAGTGGGTACAAATTTTGTTCTCAGGAAGTGTGAGGTACTTGCTTTTGGGATCCCATTTAGGCAGTTGACTCCCAAAGCCAAGTCCTCTTCTATTGCTACTGTGATTTTCTTGTAGTCATGTCAAGGCATCAGAGGATTCATTCCATTTGCATGTTTTATCCAGTTCATGCTTAACCTTACCAAGTTCCTTCTTCAACACTCTTATTTGTTCATCTTTCTTATACAACTCATCCTTTAGTCTGCCTACATTTTCTTCTAAGATGAGTTGAGAGTTTACAGCTGTCTTCATACTGGTTCCTAGTTTCAGTTTTAAATTTTCAGATTTTAACTCTAGGACATTTGTTTCAAGTGGATGAACCTGGTTCTTCAGAGCAGTGTTTTCACTCATAGATTAACTAACTCTAATCCAAGTTCTTACACTTTGATTTTAACATTACACACTCCTTAGACAGTTGTTCCTTCTCTTTATTTATTTTTTCAGACTCATCAATGAAGCCAAGTAACAATTCAAAGAGTTTTTCTTTAGATAAGAACTTAATCTTGTTTTTGAGATGAGATATAATTACCTCTGATTCCTCATATGATTCCTCATCTGATTCACCAATTTCCATGAGCGCTTGTTCATCTCCATCTTCATCATCTGATTCTTCATCTGAGCTTTCTCCCCTAGCAGCAACTATAGCTTTTGTTGATGTTTTGTTTTTCTTAGGATTAACCAGTTCCTTCTTCCGATTCCTTCGTTTAGAGCTTTCCCTTTTCCATTCCACTTCCCACTGAGGACAGTTCTTGATGTGATGATCAGTTTTTCCACATTTGTAGCATCCCTCGTTGGTAGGTTTTTCTGGTGCCTTTGCCTTGTTGTAGTTTCCACCTCTTGAGATGACCTTTTTCCTAATGAGATAGTTTCTGAATTCCTTGGTGATCATAGCCATTTCATCTTCCTCCAATTCTGCTCCTTGAGTGGTTCTCAATGCCAGACTTCTTTACTTCTTGGGAGCATCCAACTTCATTGTCTGCCTTCTAAGTTCATAGGCAGTGACATTTCCAATTAGCTCATCCAACCTGAGGGTTGCCATGTTCTTGGATTCCTGAATAGCAGTGATCTTACTTTCCCAAGAGATTGGCAAAACCCTTGTCAAAATCTTTTCAACCTTGTCTTCTTCAAGGATAGTCCTTCCAAGAGATTTTAGTTCATTTGTCAGAGTAGTGAACCTAGTGTACATTTCTTGGATGGTCTCTCATTCCTTCATAGAGAAGTTCTCATATTGATAATATAGTAATGTACCTCTGGATCTTTTCACTTGTGCAGTCCCTTCATGAGCCACTTGAAAAGTGTCCCAAATTTCCTTGGCAGTAGTGCAACTTTGAATCCTGTTGTACTCATCTGGACCAAGTCCACACACAAGCCACTTCTTGGCTTTGGCATTCTTTTCCCATTTTCATAAATCTTCAGCAGTGCAGTCAGATCTTGTCTTTTGCACTTCTACTTATTCAACAGTCTTTTTCATGGTGCCCAGAGGCCAGTCAGTGACTATGTCCCATAATTGTAGTCTTCTTCAATTAAGTGATCGTTCATCTTGTTCTTCCACCAGGAGTAGTAGAAGCCATTGAAGAGTGGTGGCCTAGCAGTTGATTGTCATTCCCATTTCCCAGGTGGTGCACTCATATTGATCGTTTCCTAAGGTGTTATCCTCTTCAAGGATAACCTGTTCTGATACCAGTTGATGTTCTAAACGTCAATAAAACACAAGAGGGGGGGTGATTTGTGTGGTGTCCAATTTTCACGTGTACTAGTTATAGAAGGACCAGGTTCTTCTATGCGTTCCAACTCCTACAGTTTGCAGAATAATAAATGCAGAATTTAAAGAACACAGTAATTTTACGTGGAAAACACCTGGCTCAAAAGGTGAAAAAACCACGACCTACTTCCCAGTAGGATTTTCCCAAACTCTTCACTAAATCAATGAGCCAAACAGCATTTACAAAATAAACTCTTTTGTAAACCTAAGGATTAACTCTAACCCTTTGTGGAAAACTAGCCTCTGGATATTTGTGACAAACTTCAAGTTAACTATAACTTGAACACTCAGTACCTATTACAATTGCTTCTATATACAGCTGAAAGGTACAAGTTGTAATCCTCTACTACAAATAAACTAGACTAAAAGACAACAGATTGAACTGGTTCTTCTAGTTGGTTCAAGTAGCTTTAGAGTCGCACAGTCAATTCTCACACGAACTGCTTGCAAAATTGCTTTGGTAATTTTACTCTCAATTCTTGTTTTGCTTCTGCGTTTGTGCATGTATGTACAATAAGAACACTGAACAATATATAAGATTAGCAGACAAAGAGATTCACTAGAATTCGGATGCTACTCTTCCTTAGTGGAAAAGTTTTAGTTGATCTCAACTCCCTAAATCCTCTTTTATCTTGATTTTGTTCTTACTGAATAAGGAGTCCATGTCCTTATCAATTTGCAACCTTTTCGATCAGGAGATATCTCTTTAGATCACTGATTGTGTTTATCTCCTGCTTATGCACCTCACGTGTCTTTAACTCTGAATGTGTATATGTCTCCAATGATGGACCTGGTTCAACTCTGAGTTCCTTTGTCAATCTTCAAAACCATTCCCCTTCTTGATCCAACACCAGCCCCGACTATATGCATTTCCAGCCAGGCCTGAGGCGGAGTCCTCCGACACTGTTATTACAGGTATCATCTCAGTTTGTGATAGAGCTGCTTCAGTTTTGTTTGATCCGGGGTTTGCTTATTCTTATGTTTCATCCTATTTTGCCTCGTATTTGAATGTTCCCCGTGATTTCTTGAGTGTTCCTGTTTATGTGTCTACATCGGTGGGGGATGCTATTGTGGTAGATCGTGTGTATCGTTCGTGCGTAGTAGTTATTAAAGGTCTTGAAACTAGTGTGGATCTTTTACTTCTAGACATGGTCGATTTTGATGTTATATTGGGCATGGATTGGTTGTCTCCCTGTTATTCTATCTTGGACTGTCACGCCAAGATAGTTACCATACCTTTTTATCGGGGTTTTCTCGATTAGAATTGAAAGGGACCCCTGGTCATTCTCCCAGCTGAGTGATTTCATATGCCAAGACTCTCCGCATGGTGGATGTCACGCCCTAAAATCGAGGGACGAGACCGGCGCCTAACCAAGTGACCCGGTAAAGCAAGCCTATTTAGCCTTTCCTACCCGACTCGTTTCTCCCCGTGTTTATAGCATACATTATTTACATGAGGTAGCAAGAGATAACTCAAAAGCATATATATATATATTCATAACATTAAGTCTATTTTCCTCTTTCACCATTACCAACATTAGATCCTTTAAAACATACATACCAATTACAATATTCACGATACGGAATGACGATTACGATTAAATCTAACAACTACCCAAAACATATTCACAACCCACATAAGTGTCTACGGAGCCTCTAAGAGTACGGAGAAATTAACATAGACCTGCCGGCGACAAGGCCCCGACTATACCTCAAAAAGGGACAACATGTACAGAGGAGATCAACATGTAACTACACATAGCCCCGGGAGGAAATTGGGCTCACCAGAACTACTGAAGGAGGAGGAGAAAGCACCACTATTGTCGATCAGCGCTACCTGCTACAGAACCACTTACATCCAATTAAAAAGATGTAGCGCCCCCGGAAAAAGGGACGTTAGTACCATTGAATAGTACTAGTATGTATGAACAAACTTCATTCTAAGTAGAATTAAACAGTACACAAGTAGAAGACAGTCATGAAAATTAAACAATACTGCACATAAATACAGAGAACACAAATGAGAGTCTCACAGTTTCTTATTCCAATTTCCTCCTATTGCGGCGCGTAACCCGATCCCACCGTACAATTATATTTCACCCCTTATTCCTTATCAACAAACCACCCTTATTTTTCCTGTTGCGGCGTGCAACCCGATCCCACCGTACAATCATATTGCACCCTTGTTCCTTCTCTATATACCATCCTTATTCCTCCTATTGCGGCGCGCAACTCGATCCCACAAGACATAGTTAAAAAAGCAACAACTCAATCACAATAATTTCTACCACCAAGAGTATAAGTTCATAGCAACCGGTGAACCATGTGAAATCAAGGGGAACAATAACCTTTACAAAAACAGTGAGATATGTAAGATAGCCATAACCATTTAACTTAATTAAATCAATTCCCATTTCTTTCCTATAATTTACTACATAACCTTTGGCACTTGGATACATTTAACAATTGAGTTCGTTACCATTTTCATTCATTTAGTAGCACTATCTTTCATATCGATAAGTTCCAACATATGATGAATTTTGCACATGATAGGATAAGCATAAAGAATCATATTTCACAATTTCGAATTACATGGTGACATGGTAAACAACTAAGAAAATCAGAAAATAGAATCTTATGCCTCAACACATTAGAACAATCAATTCAAATATGATCAAGCAAGGAACTCATACCAAATGCTCGGACACTAGCGTGTCGATTCTACAAAGATTAAAGTTAGCCATACATACCTCGATTTGGGATTTTTCCTTAGATTTCTACCAGGATTCACCGGACCTTATAGCACCTTTAATCTAGTTCACAATGTGGAACAATTGAACTTAGAATTAGGAATAATGATCATGTCTTGAACTCACTTGAGCGTTTTATCAAACACTAGGTGTTCCTTTAGATTAAATGGCTTCTTTTTAGAGAAATATTACTCTAACCATTTCCCTTTACTAGATTATGACTAGTGGGTTACATGCATGCATGATTCCTACCCCCATCTTCATGAACTCACCTAAACATGTTTCATTTTAACAAAAATCTAGAAACTAAGGTTGATGGGGTAGAATCTTACCTCTTGTAGTGAAGAAAATGGTGCCCTACTCGATCAATTCCAGGCCTGAGTAGTGATGGTGGATCAAATTGATGAAGTTGGGACTCTCTCTCACTAGAACCCATCTCTCCTCTCTCTATTTTATTAGAAAATAGTTAAAATTATGAGGGATGGGTGTTATATAAGGCTGGGGGTCGGGTTTTAAAAATTAGGAAATAGGAGCCCTGATGCAGGTTTGCGGTCCGGAATACGATCGCATTACTGTTATGCGGTCCGCAAACCTGCCGCCTTATTGGCCTTCAGCTGAGCCAAAACGAAAAGGAATCTACCCGGCTATGCGGCAACTATGCGGTCTGCATACTTATTATGCGATCGCATAGTGCGCCGCATAACTCCCTCCGCAAAAACTCTGGTGCAATTACGCGACAACTATGTAACCTGCATACATGATATGCGATCGCATTTTGGGCCGCATAGTTGTCCTCAAAATGGACAACAATCTGTCAAACTATGCGACCACTATGCGGTCGGCATATTTGATATGCGATCACATAGTGGACCGCAGATTCGCACAAACTTGAAAAATTCTATCCTCTAAGTCTTGGGGTACTTTTCACTCCAAAATGGCCTGATTTAAGAATTTCTATAGTTACATCAACATGGGGATCTATCCGGGCATCGTTTCTAGTTAATAATTCTATGGGTCTTTACATCCTCCCCCACTTAAGATCATTTGTCCTCGAATGCGGATCGAGGAATTTCTTGGGTTTGAGAATACAATATGCCAACCCCCAAATTTTTACTAACTCCAATTGTTCCTAAAACGTTTGCCAGAGTTTCCTTTGTAATTAGACATATCCACCTGTTAGAGAGCCCCCGAAACATACTTCAACGAATTCCACATAATTCAGTTACTTCAACAAATTCCACATAATTCATTTAACACAATAACACACAAATGTAGTACCAATAAAGGATTCACAAGAGGACGGGGGATTAGGGGAGAGGGGTGGCTCTACACAATATGACATGTAATGCAATTATTTAGAGATAACCAACTTCATAAATGACTACCTGACTTATTCAAACAAATAGGGGTACTTCTTTTCCATTTCATTCTCTGCTTCCCACGTGGCTTCCTCGGCTTGTTGATTCAGCCATAATACTTTAACCGATGCATTTTCCTTATTTCTCAACTTACGAACCTGCCTATCTAGAATAGAAACCGGAACTTCTTCATACGAAAACTCTTCATTAACTTCAACGGTCTCAACCGGCACAATGGAAGATGGGTCTCCAATCACTTTCATTAACATGGACACATGAAACACCGGGTGTACCAATGACATTTCAGGGGGCAACTCTAGCCTATATGCCACATGTCCTATCCTTTGAGTGATACGACCCGACATATCTTGGGCTCAATTTCCCTTTCTTTCCGAACCGCATGACCCCCTTCATGGGAGATACCTTTAAGAATACCCAATCATCTACTTGGAACTCCAAATCCCTGCGACGAACGTTCGAATAGGGTTTCTGACGGCTCTGAGCAGTTTTCCACCGTTCCTTTATGATTCCAACCTTTTCCATAGCTTGGTGCACAAGATCTGGTCCCAACAGTTTGTCCTCTCCAACCTCGAACCACCCAATCGGAGACCTACACCTCCTACCGTACAAAGCCTCAAATGGGGCCATCTGAATGCTGGCGTGGAAACTGTTGTTGTAAGCAAATTCTACAAGTGGCAAATGATCATCCCAACTACCTTTAAAATAAAGCACACAAGCTCGCAACATGTCCTCAAGCGTCTGGATAGTCCGTTCTGCTTGTCCGTCAGTCTGCGGGTGGAAGGTTGTGCTGAGATTTACCTACGTTCCCAAACCTTGCTGAAATTTCTTCCAAAAGTTAGTTGTGAATTGGGCCTCTCTATCCGAGATAATGGAAACTGGAGTGCCATGGAGCCTGACTATTTCTTTGATATACAACTGAGGATATTGTTCTACAGTGTCGGTGGACTTGATTGGCAAGAAATGTGCTGACTTCATGAGCCGATCCACTATTACCCAAATTGAGTCAAACTTGTGCGGAGTGCGGGGTAACCCTACCACAAAATCCATATTGATCATCTCCCATTTCCACATTGGTATCTCTATAAGTTGCGCCAACCCACCAAGCCTCTGATGCTCGGCTTCACTTGCTGACAGTTCGGGCACTTAGCCACAAAGTTCGCCACGCCCCTCTTCATGCTACTCCACCAATAAACTTCCTTGAGATCGTGATACATTTTCGTAGAACCTGGGTGTACGGAATATCTAGAATTGTGAGCCTCTGCCATTATCCTCTCCCAAAGGTCATCCACATCCGGAACATAGTCTCCCTTGGCACCGCAAAACACCATCATCCTTGCTAAGGGAAAAAGTTGTGGTCCAGTGATTAAGAATTGCCTCTCTTAGTTGTGCCATTGCTGGATCATCGAATTGCTTTTCCTTAACTTCCGCCACAAGCGAGGATTCAACTGCGTTATGCACCACAACATTCCCTTCGTCTGAGGCCGTAAGAAAAACCCCCAAACTGGCCAATTGGCAAACCTCTCGAGCCAAAGGCCTCTGGCCTGCTTCTAAGTGAGCCAAACTACCCATGGCTTTCCGACTAAGAGCGTCTTCCACCACATTCGCTTTCCCTGGATGGTACAAGATATTCATATCATAATCTTTGAGCAATCCAACCATTTCCTCTGCCTTAAGTTTAATTCCTTCTATTTGAATAGATACTGGAGACTCTTGTGGTCTGTGAGCACGTCCACATGGACCCCATAAAGATAGTGCCGCCAGATTTTCAATGCAAAGACAACTGTTGCAAGCTCCAAATCATGCGTCGGATAATTCTTTTCGTGATTCTTAAGCTGCCTCGAAGCATAAGCTATAACCTTACCTCATTGCATTAACACACACCCCAGACCAACCCTTGAAGCATCACAATACACCACAAACCCCTCTGTACCCTCTTGCAAGGTCAACACTGGCGCCGAAGTCAATCTTGATTTCAATTCCACGAAACTCCTTTCACAAGCATCGAACCACTAGAACTTGGCTGCTTTCTGCGTCAGCTTAGTCAATGGGGAGGCGAGGGTAGAGAATCCTTCCACGAACCTTCGATAATATCCAGATAAACCCAAGAAATTGCGAATCTCTATCGGGGTCGTTGGTCTAGGCCAATCTTTCACAGTTGCGATCTTTTGGGGATCAACCTGAATCCCTTCCCTGGTGACAACATGGCCCAAAAAGGTAATTGAATCTAGCCAAAATTCACATTTTGAGAACTTTGCATACAATTGGTGCTAAAGAAGAGTCTGCAGAACTGCCTTGAGGTGATTAGCATGATCTTCCTGACTTCGCAAATAAACAAGGATATCGTCGATGAAGACTATTACAAAAGAGTCAAGAAATGGCTTGAAGACCCGATTCATAAGGTCTATGAAATCTGCTGGGGCGTTGGTTGGCCCAAAAGACATTACCAAGAATTCAAAGTGCCCATATCGAGTCCTGAAGGCGGTCTTAGGAATATCCTGCTCCCTGATCTTTAGCTGGTGATACCCGGACCGCAAATCAATCTTTGAGAAGAACCTAGCACCTTGCAATTGGACGAACAAATCATCTATCCGAGGCAACGGGTATTTGTTTTTGATTGTGACCTTGTTGAGCTGCCAGTAGTCAATACACATTCGCAGCGATCCATCTTTATTTCTAACAAAAAGGACCGGTGCGCCCCAAGGCTACACACTTGACCGAATGAAACCCTTTTCTAGAAGATCCTTCAGCTGCTCCTTTAACTCCCTTAATTCTGTTGGCGCCATCCTATAGGGTGGAATAGATATTGATTGCGTGTCTGGCAATACATCACTCCCGAAATCGATCTCACCGTGTGGTGGAATCCCCGGAAGCTCATCCAGAAAAATATCAAGGAATTCATTCACAATAGGCACGGACTCGGGAGCAGGCACCGCAGAAGTGGTGTCCGCAACCCGGACCAAATGGTAGATACACCCCTTTCTGATCATGTTTTGAGGCCTTAAGGTAGGAAATAAACCTACCTCTTGGCACAATATTATTCCCCTCCCACTCAATAGCTGGTTCAGTAGGAAACTCGAGCCTCATAATTCTGGTTCGGCAGTCGAGTTTAGCAAAACATGAATAGAGCCAATCCATCCCCATTATTACATCAAAATCAACCATTCCGAGCTTTATAAGACCGGTCGTGGTATCCCTACCACATACCGTGACAGAACAATTCCTATAGATTCGCGCGGCTGTAATAGATTCACCAACCGGAGTCGACACTGAGAACGGCTCATGAAGTTGTTCTGGTTCTATCCCAAAACCTGAAGCAATAAAAGGAGTAACATATGACAAAGAAGACCCGGGATCAATAAGGGCATACACATCATGAGATTGAACAGTCAGAATACCTGTGACGACATCTGGAGAAGCCTCTGCACTCTGAAGACCACTCAGGGCATAAAACCGGTTGGGTCCTCCTTGACCCCGTGCTTCACCCCTAGATGCACCGCGCTCTGCTGGTGCTGGAGGGCCGCGGGATGGAGGGTGTGCTGAAGATGTAGCATCTGAAGAACTAGATGGCTGAGCAGTGCCCCTACCTGTTCCCTGACTGGATGTACGACAGTCTCACTGAATATGGCCTCTCATTCTCCATGTACAGCATACCGGTATGTCCAAGTAACAGGGCTCATAATGAAACCTCCCACACTTAGGGCATGGGGCCCTCCGTTGCTGCTGGAATCTCCCTCCTGGTCGACCCAACTGATGGAACCTTCTACTACCTGAACTGGCCCCAAAATGACCTCCATGCTGATGATGATGACGCCCTAGTGATGGGGCACTGACTGAGGACTGAGCATAAGTCTGAGGTAGCCCTGATGACCCTCCCCGAGGACTGGTCACCCACATCCAAATGAACCCCCAGGGTTGCCCGCTGACCGGGCCCTACTACCACATTCTCGATCCATCCCTAGCTTCAACTTTCGAGCCTCTGTAGCCTGGGCGAATCACATATCTTCCCCTAATTCATGTCAGAATGTAGAGCAGCTGTGGCATCTTCATTAACAACCAAGGGACCAAGGCCCTGCACAAATCGGCGAACTCGGGCCTCCATGGTCGACATCATATGAGCAGCATACTTGGACAGGCGCATGAATTCCATATTATATTCCCACACACTTCTATTACCTTGCTTGAGGACCTCAAACTCTGATACTCAGGCTGCCCTAGTCTCGGCGGGAAAGAAATGGTCTATGAAGGTATCTGCAAACTCACTCCACCTCGCCGGAGGGCTCCCCTCCTCACGGGAATCCCCCATATCTCAAACCACGAATACGTTGCCCCTTTCAGACGGTAAAATGCCAACTCTACTCCCTTTGTCTCAGTAGCACGCATAACTCGGAGGGTCTTGTACATCTCATCGATGAAATCCTAAGGATCAGCCTCGGGATCAGTACATGTGAACTCTGGAGGGGCTAGCTGAAGGAACCGGTTAACCCTGGAACCTGAGAAATCCCCTTGATCGCTAGGGAATGTGGGGGAAACATTTGATCTCTGGGCCTGAAGGGCCACCAATTGTGTCAACATCTGAATAAATCCCCTAACGTCCCCATCAGAAATACCGGGACCGGAAGCTGGGGCTGGAGGAGGATCAGGAATTTCAGTGGGAGGGATTGCAGCACCCTCCGATGGAGCAGAAATTGGAATGGTCTGGCCTGGAGTGGTGGAGTCAGGTTGATTAATGGTCAGAGAATTATTCTCACCCGCACCATCAGATTGGGAATTTATGGCCACTCCTGGGGTGGCATTAGCCTCTAGATTGATTCGATCTTTCTTCTTGGGTGCCATTTACTGAAAGTTGAAACAATGAACGAGTTAGAGAGGAACAACCTCACCTTTCACTCCATCGCACGATACAAAATAACAATGAAGGGTAGTATACCTAAATGTCCAAGCAGCCCCCTAATTATAGATGTGGTCGACAACACACCGATAAGAAGGGCTCTACTAGACACGGCTTCGAGACATCCTAGGACACTTTTAAAACCTTAGGCACTGATACCAAGTTTGTCACGCCCCAAAATCGAGGGACGGGACCGGCGCCTAACCGAGTGACCCGGTCAAGCAAGCCTGTTTATCCTTTTCTACCCGACTCGTTTCTCCCCCTGTTTATAGCATACATTATTTACATGAGGTAGCAAGAGGTAAATCAAAAGCATATATATATTCATAACATTAAGTCCATTTTCCTCTTTCACCATTACCAACATTAGATCCTTTAAAACATACATACTAATTACAATATTCACGATACGGAATCATGATTATGATTAAATCCAACAACTACCCAAAACATATTCACAACCCACATAAGTGTCTACGGAGCCTCTAAGAGTACGGAGAAATTAACATAGACTTGTCGGCGACAAGGCCTCGGCTATACCTCAAAAAGGGACAACATGTACAGAGGAGATCAACGTTTAAGTACACATGGCCCCGGGAGGAAATGGGGCTCACAGGAACTGCTAAAGGGAGGATGAGAAAACACCACTATCGTCGATAGGCGCTACTTGCTACAGAACCACCTACATCCATTTAAAAAGATGTAGCACCCCCGGAAAAAGGGACGTTAGTACCATTGAATAGTACTAATATGTATGAACAAACTTCACTCTAAGTAGAATTAAACAATACACAAGTAGAAGATAGTCATGGAAATCAAACAATGTTTCACAGAAATACAGAGAACACAAATGAGAGTCTCACAGTTTCTTATTCCAATTTCCTCCTGTTGAGGCGCGTCCCGATCCCACCGTAAAATCATATTTTACCCCTTATTCCTTCTCAACAAACCACCGTTATTTCTTCTGTTGCGGCGTGCAACCCGATCCCACCATACAATCATATTGCACCCTTGTTCCTTCTCTACATACCATCCTTAATCCTCTTGTTGCGGTGCGCAACCCGATCCCACCATACTTAGTTAAATAAGAAACAAGCAAAAACTCAATCACAAGAATTTGTACCACCAAGAGTATAAGTTCATAGCAACCGGAGAACCATGTGAAATCAAGGGGCACAATAACCTTTACAAAAACAGTGAGACGTGTAAGGTACGCCATAACCATTTAACTTAATTAAGTCAATTCCTATTTCTTTCCCATCATTTACTACATAGCCTTTGGCACTTGGATACATTTAACAATTGAGTTCGTTACCAATTTCATTCATTTAGTAGAACTATCCTTCATATTGATAAGTTCAAACATATGATGAATTTTGCACATGATGGGATAAGCATAAAGAATCATATTTCACAATTTCGAGTAACATGGTGACATGGTAAAGAACTAAGAAAATCAGAGAACAGAATCTTACGCCTCAACACATTAGAACAATCAATTCAAATATGATTAAGCAAGGAACTCATACCAAATGCTCAGACACTAGCATGACGATTCTACAAATATTAAAGTTAGACATATATACCTCGATTTGGGATTTTTCCTTAGATTTCTACCACAATTCACCGGACCTTCTAGCACCTTCAATCTAGTTCACAATGTGTCACAATTGAACTTAGAATTAGGAATAATGATCATGTCTTGAACTCACTTGAGCGTTTTATCAAACACTAGGTGTTCCTTTAGATTAAATGGCCTCTTTTTAGTGAAAGATTACTCTAACCCATTTCCCTTTACTAGATTATGATTAGTTGGTAACATGCATGCATGATTCCTACCCCCATCTTCATGAACTCACCTAACCATGTTTTATTTTAACAAAAATCTGGAAACTAAGGTTGATAAGGTAGAAGCTTACCTCTTGTAGTTAAGAAAATTGTGCCCTACTTGATTATTACAAGGCCTGAGTAGTGATGGTGGATCAAATTGATGAAGTTGGGACTCTCTCTCACTAGAACCCATTCTCTCCTCTCTCTATTTTATCAGAAAATAGTTAAAATTATGAGGGATGGGTGTTATATAAGGCTGGGGGTCGGGTTTTAAAAATTAGGAAATAGGAGCCCTGATGCAGGTTTGCGGTCCGGAATGCGATCGCATTCCGGTTATGCGGTCCGCAAACGTGCCGCATTATTGGCGTTCAGCTGGGCCAAAAATAAAAGGAATCTGCCCGGGTATGCGTCCGCATACCTGTTATGTGATTGCATAGTGCGCCGCATAACTCCTTCCGCAAAAACTCAGGTGCAATTACGCGACAACTATGCGGCACGCATACATGATATGCGATTGCATTTTGGGTGGCATGGCTGTCCTCAAAATGGACAGTAATCTGTCCAACTATGCGACCATTATGCGGTCTGCATACTTGATATGCGATCGCATAGCGGACCGCATATTCGCACAAACTTGAAAAATTCTATCCTCTAAGTCCTAGGGTACTTTTCACACCAAAATGGTAAGATTTAAGAATTTCTATAGTTATATCAACACGGGGATCTATCCGGGCATCATTTCTAGTTAAGAATTCTACGCGTCTTTACAGTGGAGAAAGGGTGTTTGGCTTATTTGGCCCATATTCATGACTCTGATGTCGAGGTTTCTTCCATAGAGTCAGTTCCTATTGTTTCATAAGTTTCCCGAGGTATTTCCTGCAGATCTATCGGGGATGCCACTGATAGGGACATTGATTTTTGTATTGATGTGGCTCCAGGCACTCAGCCCATTTCTATTCCTCCATATCGGATGGCCCCACCAGAGTTGAAAAAGTTAAAAGAACAGTTGCATGATTTTCTAGATAAGGGTTTCATAACCTAGTGTCTCGCCTTGGGGTGCACCAGTTTTGTTTGTAAAGAAGAAAGATGGGTCGATGAGGATGTGAATAGATTACCGATAGCTGAATAAAGTTACTATCAAGAATATGTATCCGTTGCCGAGAATTGATGACTTATTTGATCAGCTTCAGGGTGCTAGAGTATTTTCGAAAATAGATTTGAGATTGGGCTATCATCAGCTGAAGATTAGGGCGTCTGATGTTCCTAAGACAGCCTTTCGGACAAGGTATGGGCACTATGAATTTTTGGTTATGTCCTTTGGGCTGACTAATGCTCTAGCAGCCTTTATGGATTTGATGAATCGGGTTTTATAGCTACATCTGGACTCATTCATGATCGTGTTCATTAATGATACTGTAATATACTCCCGCTGTCGGGAAGAGCATGAGCAGCACCTCCGTATAGCACTCTAGACCTTGAGAGATAATCAGTTGTATGCCAAGTTTTCAAAATATGAGTTCTAGTTAGATTCAGTAGCCTTCGTAGGTCACATCATATCAGCTAAGGGTAATCAGGTTGATCCTAAGAAGATAGAGGCAGTCAAGAACTGGCCTAGACCCACTACAGTGTAATGACCCGGTCCATCGTTACGTAAAACCTGCATTATAATTGTTGTTATCGACCTGTTATAGATTGGTTATGCTGTATTTGATGTATTAGAGTTGATAGGCTTGGAATCGAATGGTTGTGGTGAGAGTTCAGTCATTTAGCCTTTAAAAATAGCCTTAAAATGGGAAAAGACAACTAAGAGTTGACTTATTGGTAAACGACTTCGGAATGCGGATTTTATGGTTCGAATAGCTTCGTTAGGTAATTTGGGACTTAGGAGTATGTTCATAACAATTTTGTGATGTCCAGTGTAGAATTAGGCTTGAATTGGCGAAAGTTAGTTTTTGGTGATTTACGGTCGGCAGTGGAAAACATGCTATCGGGTTGGAATGGAATTCCGACAGTTGGAACAGGTTCGTAATGTCATTTTGGATGTGTGTGAAAAATTTCAGTTCAATCGGAGTTGATTTGGATAGTTTCGGCATCATTGGTGGATTTTAGGAATATCAAAGTTCTTAGGCTTGAATCCGATGTAAATTTGGTGTTTTGATGTTAATTTTGGTGTTTCAAGAGTGAAACTAAGTTTGAATGATGTTATGGGATATGTTGGTAAGTTTGGTTGGGGTCCCGAGGGGCTCGGGATTGATTCCGGGTGGCTAACGGGCATTTTTGGACTTAGAACAATTGCTGGTTTTCGGGTGTCAGTGCAACAGATTTTTACTCTCTGCGATCGCGTGAAGAGAGCCGCGATCGCATAGAGCATTTTGAGAGGGGGCAGAATTTACACTCTGCGATCGCATAGGTGTGCCCGCGATTGCAGAGGTCGAGCAGGTAAGCCAGTGCGGTCGCGTGAGGAAGAGTGCGATCGCCTAGGGTTGTTATAGGCGTGTGGGGTCGTTGGTCAAAAGCATTGTGCGATCGCGGAGGTCGAAGTGAGTGCACTGTGCAATCACAAGGGAAAAGCTGCGATCGCGGAGAACAATTTGCTGGTTAGTTAAATAAAAGCCCTTCCGCGACTTAAACCTTATTTTTCACCATTGTTGTACGGAAAAGAGCTCTTGGGGACGATTTTGAAGAGGGAAATCCTTGTTCTTCATTGAGGTAAGTGTTCTAGTCATTAAAACTCGATTATGGGTGATTATAGA